>BQNB010181795.1:0-12559 GCA_026074375.1 Tanacetum coccineum
TCAATATGCTTTATTTTGGAGTGAAATACTGGATTCTTTACAATGCATATTGTACTCTCATTATCAATGTAGATCTTTGTGTTCATAAAATTGAACACATAGTCTAACATTTGATTTTGAATCCACAAAACTTGCCCACAACGGTTGGCAGCAGCAACATATTCTGCCTCTGTAGTAGAAGTAGCCATAATTGTCTGCTTCTTGCATTGCCATAAAATAGGTCTCCTGCCAAAAAATTAACAACCTCCTGTTGTGGATTTCCTGTCAAGATTTGCCCCAGCATAGTCACTATCTGAGTAGGCTTCTAGGTCAAATGATAACACTCTAGGATACTAAAGGCCCAGTTTGGGTTTACCCTTTAGATACCTAAAGATTCACTTCACAGCATTGAGATGGGAGGTCTTTGAAGTTACCTGAAATCTGGAACAAGCACAGACTGCAAACATAATATCAGGCCTAGAAGTAGTCAAGTACATTAAAGAGCCAATCATGGATCTATAAAGGTGTATATCCACATCAGTAGCTTCCTCATCCTTGACCAAAGGATTTTGGGTCTCAATTGGTGTACTAGCAGTCTTTACACTGGCAAAATCAAACTTCTTTAGGATTTCTGCAACATACTTATCCTGACTTATAAAAATATCATCTTCTTTCTGTTTGACATGTAATCCAAGAAAGAAGGTGAGTTCTCCCATAGAACTCATCTGAAATCTATTCTTCATCAATTCCTCAAATTCATCACACCAAGATCTCTTTGTTGAACCAAAAATAATGTCATCCACATAAACTTGTACTAACATGATATTATTTTTGTCCTTCTTGATAAAAAGAGTCTTATCAATAGTTCCTCTTATGTATCCACTCTTCAACAAGAAAGTAGATAAAGTAGCATACCAGGCTTTAAGAGCTTGGTGTAATCCATAGAGAGCTTTCACAACTTTGTAGACCTTCTTAGGACACTTAGGATCTACAAAACCTAGAGGTTGAGACACATATACCTCCTCATCAATTAAGCCATACAGAAAGGCAATCTTTACATCTATGAATCCCATATAAGAAGCGAAGGCCAAAAAGATCCTAATGGCTTCAATCCTAGCCACAGGAGCAAAAACCTCATCATAGTCTATCCCTTCCTCTTGCCTATGTCCCTGGGCAACCAATCTTTCCTTATTTCTAACCACAACACCTCTTTCATCCTTCTTATTTCTGTAAACCCATTTTGTCCCAATTTCCTTCTTCTCATAAGGCAAATCTACAAGAATCCAAACTTTCTGAATCTTGAATTACAGTAGTTCTTCCTGCATAGCATCAACCCAACTTTCATCTTCAAGTGCTTCAGATATCTTCTTGGGTTCAATTTGAGACAAGAAACAAGCAAATAAACAATGCTGGAAGTCCTTATGATTATTTCTTCTCTGTTTTTGAATATAACTTACAAAAGCATGGGCTCCAGAACTTTTGTTCACTTTGCTCCTTGTTTGAACTGCTGATTTTGGATCTCCAAGAATTTGAGTTGAAGGATGAATAGAGTGAATCCTTGATGTGGGAATAGGACTAACATTCATAATAGTTTCTAAATTTGTGAAGTCAGCCACTGCACCCTCATCATCATAAGATGCATTGGTAAAAATACCATCATTAGGATTGTCATAACTATCCTCAAGAGCAGGTATTTGAGAATCATCTTGGTCAGAATTGGTTAGATCAGTGTAGGATAGTCCACTAGAAGGACTGGCAGTACTAACTGGTGTGCTAGCGGTATTAACTGTTAGCTTTAGCAGCTCCTGCTTGAAGAAGCAAATCCTCAGTATCTTGGGCAAACTCCTTTCTAAGAGCTTCAGCTGCATCATTAGCCTCCTTTTCTTGTCTTTTAAGCCTTTCAAGCTCATCCAAAAAGGCTTGATCCTCCTGATCTACTGGCTTCTCATTTGTCTTTAAATCAGTATTCTTAGTAGACTTTTCACCTTCATTCTTTGCTTCTGAGCTCTTGACTGTTGAAGTATAAGAAGACCATATTGGCAGTACAAAGTAGTCTTGAGCAGATTCAGCTTCCATTTCAGAATTTTCTGCATCAATATTATCTTGTGTACCTGCATTATGATTAGCTTCTTTTGGACCTGCATGTTTGTTAGCTTGATTCTCTGATCTCACAGGTTGATAATTCATTGAATCAGTTAAATAATCAAGATCAAACAGCCAATTTGGTCCTTTCCCTGCAACATTTGGTTTATTTTCTAAAAAGGTTATATGCAGGTTTTCTTCAACTCTCTTGGTTTCTAAATTGTATACCCTAAAAGCCTTGCTATTTAAAGAATACCCTACTAAAAACCCTTCATCAGATTTCCCATCAAACTTGCCCAGGTGGTCAATGGTATTCAAGATGGTCACATGGCACCCAAAAGGTCTTATATAGCTTATGATTGGTATTTTACCAGTTATAAGTTCATAAGGTGTCTTATTTTGAGGCTTGGTCACTAATACCCTATTAAGGACATAACAAGCAGTACTAACTGCTTCAGCCCAAAAAGTGTTAGGTAAAAATGAATCTGCTAGCATAGTTCTAGCAGCCTCAATAAGGGTCCTATTCTTTCTTTCAGCAACTCCATTTTGTTGTGGAGTTCTGGCATTACTGTATTCCCTCTTGATCCCATTTGACCCACAAAATTTAATAAAATCCCTGTTCTTAAATTCTGTACCATTATCACATCTAATAGTTTTAATTTTTTGATTTAATTGGTTCTCAATTTATCTTATAAAGTCCTTAAGGATTCCACTAGTTTCATCCTTAGTTCTTAAGAAGAACACCCAACTAAACCTGCAAAAATCATCAGTGATAACAAGGCAATAAGTCTTATGGTTTAAGCTCCTTACAGATGTAGGTCCAAATAAATCCATATGCAGAAGCTGTAAGGGCTGACTAACTGAGCTTACTGATTTAGCCTTACAGAAGGCGTTGTGTTGCTTTCTTTCTGACAAGCAACACAAGTGTGGTCATTTTGAAAAATCTTTGAAGGTAAACCTCTTACAAGGTTTCCCTTCACAAGTTTTTTTAGTTTTTAATGTTAACATGTGTTAGGATTTATGTTTTCCTAACTTAGTACCGACAATACAAATAGTTAGTACTGATAGTTATAGTTAGTACTGATAGTTATATTTAGTACTGACAGTACAAAATGTTAAGTACTGATCAGTTAGATGTAAAGAGTGCCTTCTTGTATGGCAAAATTGATGAGGAGGTATATGTGTCTCAACCTCCAGGTTTTGTAGATCCAAAGTATCCTAAGAAGGTCTATGTTAGTGACACAGAAAAGAGATTAAAATGTTGTAGTTCTTTTACAAAGCACACATCCTCAAAATCTAACTTTCTTGTTTTTATTTTACCTTTACCAGTTATGTAACCTTTACTTCCTCCAAAAGCACAGGGCACATTAAAGTCTTGATTATCAGCAAGGTAAGGTCGTGTCTTCCCGTTCATATTGCCCTGGAACATCCACTATCAACAATCCCTTTGTTCTGTAAAGTTCTGTGTGGATAATCCTACACATCAAAGAAAAGAGATTAGATTCTCTTAGGGACCCAAGCCTGTTTGGGCTTGAGTCTGCCTAGTGGATCTTTGAAAGTAGCATAATCTCTAGGTCTTGATCCACCATTGTATTTGGAGATTTTGTGCCAGTAATGTCTTTTTGGTCTCCAATTACAACTTGCTGAGGGCTTAACAGCAGTTTCCCTTTTCCCCCAACAGCACTAACTGCATTTACCTCAGCAGTATTAACCTTTTGTTTTGAAAAATTGTTCTAAGTGTTGTTGTGTTATTAAAAGGCCTTCTAAATGGTGAATGAGTTTTATGAAGAACAATTTTTGGTCTAACTCTATTCACAAAAGGTTTAACAGTACTAATTTTCATGGCAGCATTAGTTAGTACTGCCTGACTTTTAAAATTATGTCTAGCAGTACTAACATTGTTAGTACCGCTAGCTTTAGCAGTACTAACTGGAATTTTGCTAGTTCTAGTTAGTACTGCTCTAGGAACAAATTGGTTCTTATGATTCACTCTTTGCACATTGTTCCAAACTGGTTTATTCTCCCTTTGAACATTATCCTTGCCCTTCTTTTTGTTTAGTTCAACCTGTTTAGCCATCCGTTTTTCATGAAAATCACAATCTCTGATAAGATGACTAAGACTTCCACATACAATATATGCTTTTGTAGTAAACCCATATCCCAGCCCTTTCTTGTCAACTTTAGGATTTTTACTATGTGTGAATTGATTCTTAACAGTTTCCCTAGGAGTTTTTACTTGTTTATTAACAAAACTAGGTGTTTCCTGTTCTTCTGTTGGTAGAGACACATGCTCATCTTCACTATCTGATTCATAATCCTCAATGATAGGAGCATCATACCAAACCTTAGGTTGACTAACTACTTTAGGTTCATTGACAGCTAGTTCAGGGAAAGATTCATGTGTTTCATCACTACAATCTGATTCACAGGTATCAAAGTCATTCACTAATTTGAGATTGTTTTGGACCATATGTAAATTGTGAGTAATCTATTTCAATATCAGGTCCATATGGCATGTAATTCCCTGTCATGGGTGGGGGTACAACATGCATTCCTTCTACTGTAACAAACCTATCATACAAAGGCTGATTTTCTAAATCACTTTCCTTATTCATAAATACACTTTGTAAAACTTCATTTTCATAACTCAAGATGCCATCATATCTGTAATCCCCATAACCAAGCTCAAATTTATCATTAGCACTCATCTGAGTATTTAGCAGTTTACCAAGATTTTTAGAAGAGTTATGCCATTTTTCTACTTTATCTTTTAAATCTTCTTTTACCTTTTCAGCTTCTGTCAACAGTTTCTTGGTATGCAAAGGACATCAGTTTTATCATCTTTAGTCTATTTTCATAACTCCTTATCTTTTCCTCATACCAATGTTTGCTTTGTTGATGAGCAATAATTGTTGCTCTAACTTTCTTTAAAACTGTATTTCTATTACTAGGCATATCCAATTTGTTCCCTGCTGAGCTTCATACAGTTTTTGAGTGTTAGCATAAGACTCTGTTACATTTTGAAACAAGAAGTTACCTCTGTGTTTGAGCCTGAACTGCTGCAAGCCATCATAGCATAATCTTCTTCTTCTTCTGAGTGACTGGTCCAATCAACACCTTCTCCATCAATAGTCACCAAAGCTTTAGAGTCCTCCTTCTTACGAGATCTTCTCCCATCCTTATTTCCAGAGTTCCAAGCATATCTCCTATGTTCTATCTTGAATTTTCCCTTTGTTCTGCACTCTTCTAGCAAAAATGCCCTGTCTTGTGACAATTAAACACACTTTTCGACTTTGGTTTTATCAAAACCAAAGTTCTCTTGGCATCACAAATTGTAGCTTTCTACCTGTTTTTTGTATAACTTTTTCATTCTCATTAAAATCATGGCCACCTGCCATTTTCAAGTCCATTTCTTCTAAATCAAACTCATCAAGCTGTTCCAAATCCTCATGATCCATTGAGGACAACTGGATTGATTTGCAAGTAAGGAGTATGATGAAGTTTGTTCATATTGTGAGTTATGACCAGAAGGATTTGTCACCCCCACAAGCTGTATACATCTATTAGTACTTAGTGTTCTCAGAGGGACAAATGCCACATTTTGTGTGTTACGAGGATGATGCTTCAGCTGAGCTTTAACATCATCTCAATGACTCTTAGATTATTTTACAGATCATCAAAGTGAGATGGTCCACTCTGGCTTGGTCCTCATAATTAAGGACTTGGAAGATCTAGGCAGAAGGTAGAGATAGGAATTTTTTGATTTGCATCACTCAGTGGACGAGCCTTTGCCCACATGAATCTCTAATTGACTTAGAAGACTTTGAAACCTGTCATAGCCTTTATGTAGTCCTTCTGAGTTTGATACAGAGAAGCCTTCAAACTGTTGCTTTATAATATACTTATGCATCTTCTTTGATTCATCATTTCCACCAAATCTAGATTTAATAGCTTCCCACATCTCTTTAGCATCAGCCATTTTATGAAATTTAGCATGATGATCTTCTGGTAAAGCCATAAGCAAAGTGGTCCTTGCTTTTCTTTCTCTTTCTCTGGCTAAGATCTCTTATGCAGTCCATGGAGGCAGAACCTTGATTTAACCTTGTGTATCTGTAGAGATTGATACATGACCATTTCCATTTTGTATAACTTCCCAGATAGGATAGTCTGTATGGGCTAAATAATGTTCCATTTTCATAGCCCATATGTCATATTCTCCCTTCTTGAGAATAGGAAGTTTGATGGTTGAAACAGTGTGAGGAGTTTGTTGTGTTGGTGTTTGTGATGGTGGTGGTGGTGGTGGTGGAATATCATCTTGTGATCCAGCCATTGAATTGCTTTGTAAGATAGGGGTTTATAACTGGTTTTTGTTCTTCTTACTCAGAGTTTCTCACAGGCTCTGATACCACTTGAGAGTCCCTAACTGAACAGATCTTTGCAGCCTGCTAAGGGTGATAGCCAACTTGTATAAATACAGATTGACTATAGAGAAACACTGACTATGAATACTTATTGTATATGCGGAATCTACACAATAGTATTAAGAAGAACAATGAATACTAAACTTTGATTTCTATTAATCTGCTAATATGATTACAGATTACTAACTATGAGATATGATTGTATGAGATGAGATCTGTGTGTTTTCTCTGTGTGTCATCTCTCTAATGTCGTAGGGTTCCTTTTATAGACCAAGGATAAACCCTAACAGGCTTACAAAACGCATAAAGATTAATAATATCTTTTCATACAATATCTCTAATATCTCTTTAATCTAGGTACTATCTATTTTGTCTTACGGTACTAACTATTGAACAGTACTTAAATTTCGTTACTTTCCAGATCTAACTATAACTAGCAGGTATAACCTATAGGAACTAACGGTACTAAGTTCGGATGCACATATTCCCAAACACATCGAGGTTTCATAATTATGAGATATTATACTTTGCAATACTTTGCGCTTGTATAATGGAATATGAGTTCCTCTATGCATAATATATCTAAAAGGATTCAAATACACATCGAAGTAGGTTTGCTAACTTGGACTACTTATCCGAGCTCTGAAGTATTTTCCTTGCAACGCAATTGGAAAGTTATCATTACCGAAAATCCAAAATGATGATCAAGTGTTCCTTACAACCAACTATAATTAGAAGTATCATGCATGGCTTGACAAATCATGGTGCATGCATGCATAATTATAGAAACTAGCTTGTGTTACTTGATCATCCAATTCCAACTAAAAACACCAACAAAGAATTAAGATTTCCGAAACTTAAAACAAAAACAAGTTCTTTCAAATCAAGAGAAACAACAAACTAATAATAATATCATCAAACACTTAAAAGAAATATCACAAGCATTAACTTACCAAACTTTTAAGAATATCATCCTAGCTTTCATATAGATAGTTGCATGACATATTTGAGTGATTTTTGTGATAGATGATTGTATGCCTACTTGTGATTGTTTGTATGTGATTATGTGACTTTTCCTACTTATGATTGAAATGATATGCTTAACGATTAATAGTCTTTATGAATATCTCAGTTTGTCATAAATTGAAAATACTTGGATGTTACACTTACTTGTCATAATAATTAATTAATGATAGGTTAAATGCTATGTGGTTATATGTTTACTTGTTAGTGTTATTAAGTGATGATATGAAAAGTATGGTTGCATGAAAAAATATGTTTTGATACTATTTGCTTATATGCTTACCTACCATGCTATTTACTTGCATGCCTACTTGCCATGATGGTAGTTGATTTCATGTTTATTGCTAACATACTAATCATTTTCATATTACCTACTTATGTTTGTTTGTTAGACATGCATCTTCAAAAGTTAGGAAAAATAATTTTCAAAATGAGGTTGTTAATACAAATAAACTGTTGGGATTCTGAAGCTTCTACAAGTTAATACTGCTGGCTCAAGATTAATACTGCTAGTGAAGACTTAATACTGTTAATGAAGATTGAAGAAATAAGTCTAAGTCTTTAGTACTAGTAGCTTTGTAGTTAGTACTGCTAGTACAATGTTAGTACTGCCAGTAATAGTTAGTATGTACTGCTTATGAGATATGCATGAGATAAATTAGGAATAGATATGCATTATCTCTTAACGCGTTTTGTAAAGCCCATTAAGGTTTCCTTAGTCTATAAAAGGAACCATGGGAATAGTTAGTAGATATAGTTCTACACTGATCAATAGAGATCGATTAGCAATCATAGTTTTGTAACCTGTAACCTAGGCAGATTCAAGTTATAATATAAAGTTCTTTATGATTCTTATAATGTTTCTTCTTTGCATATTGATAGTTTCGCATTATCAATAGTGTTCAAATTAGTGTTTCATTATTGTTGCTTTAGAATTATCTAAAGGAACAAACCCTTTACAAGCTAAAGGTTAAGATCTATTCAAAAAACGATCCAACAAGTGGTATCAGAGCTTGTGTGGAAACTCTAAATAAGAAGAACTCAATTGTAAGATGGCAGAACAAGACATTCCTCCACCCACTATCATAACAATGAAAATCCCTATTATCAGGAAGGGAGAATATGATATTTGGAGCATGAGAATACGACAATATATCTGTCACACAGACCATAACCTATGGGATGTTATTGTCCTTTTACCCCCCCCTTCGCCCCCCCCCAAGGGCGATCTAGAAAACAACAGGAGAACATCTGCTCCTCCTGCTCCTAAGACTGCCAAACAACTGGTTGCTAAAAGGAATCAGGAAAGAGTTAAGAGCATCTTGCTTTTAGCAATACCTGATGAATACCTCCTCAAGTTTCACAATGTTGCAGATGCTAAATCACTCTGGGAAGCAATCAAATCAAGGTTTGGAGGTAATGAAGAATCCAAGAAGATGCAGAAAAATGTTCTAAAACATTAGTTTGAAAACTTTTCTACTGCATCAAATGAAAGTCTGGACAAGGCTTATGATAGGTTCCAAAAACTCATAAGTCAATTGGAGGTTCATGGTGCTTTCCTTATAACAAAGGAAGATACAACCATGAGTTCATAAGATAGTCTTCCTCCTTCATGGAATCAAATTGCTCTAATCATGAGAAATAAGCCAGACATTGATGAGATTGATAGTGATGACCTTTACAACAATCTTTAGGGTTCTACGAAGATGAGATGAAAAGGTCTTCAAGTTCCACTTCTACTTCTCAGAACTTGGCATTTCTTTCCTCTGAGAACACTAGCAGTACTAATGAAGTTAGTACTGCTAGTGGAGATTTTGGGGTTAGTACTGCTGGAGGAATTAGTCAAGTTTCATCTACCCTATGTGCTCATGATGTAGCGTGCTCTTTCTTTGCACAACCAACAACCAGTCCTCAACTTGAAAATGAGGATTTTTAGCAGATTGATGAAGATGACTTGGAAGAATTGGATCTTAGATGGCAGGTGGCTATGTTGACTGTCAGAGTGAGGAAATTCATTCAGAAGACAGGAAGGAACATGGATTTCAAAGAAAAACGACCTGTTTCACTTGATAAATCAAAAATTGAGTGCTACAACTGTCACAGAAAAGGGCACTTTGCTAGGGATTGCAGATCTGGAAGGAATCAAGGGAAAAGATCTTATGGTTCCCCCGTGACAATGGCTAGGAGCAATTGATACCAACACATGGATCATCATCTCATGTACTGGTGGCTCAAGATGTTCTAGGTGGCTATGACTTAGAGTAATGATTTTGAAATAGAACCAGTCAACTATGCTTTAATGGCAATCTCTCTTAAAAAGTCATCAAGTTCTTCTGACAATGAGGTATAAAAATGTTCTAAACAATGTCTTGAATCTTTTAAAATCTTAAAAGGATTATGATATGTGAAGAGAAAAAACATAGCCAGAGCCAGACTAGAATTCAGGGTTATGAGTTTGCCTCTTTAGAGTCACTAGAATCTAGGATACTTGTACTAAAAAGCATGAACTGGTATGGGGATGAAAAAATGAGTTTCAAAACTATGAGCTTAAATACAAAGAAATAAAAATTAACAACCTTATCTTGGAATTAGAGAAAGTTGTTAAGGAAGAGATGCAGTTAAATTTAAAGATAAGAAACGGGAAGAATCATCCAAGATTCTTGATAAATACTCAACAGTCAACATGATGTGCTAGAGTAAAACTGGTTTAGGATATGGCACACCAATTGAATGAATGTAGTATCAATTCTGAAACTGATAGTGAGATTAGTTTGAGTGTTTTTGATGTCAGATCAAGTGATGAAGAGAACACACCAGCAAATGATAGTTTCTCTAAAGCAGATGGGTTTCATGCTGTTCCCCCTCCTATAACAGGGAACTTCCTAACCCCAAGAGCTGACATATCATTTGCAGGTTTAGATGAATATGCCATTAGAAAGAAAATCATTGAGTCAAAAACAACTGAGCTTAATGCTGACACTAGTAAATCTAAAACTAGTGAGACTGTAGGTAATACAAATGAAGTAAATGTTGAAAAACCTAAGTCTGTCAATGAATCAGTTGTGTCTACACCAAACATTAACAAAGATAAAGTCATCATTGAGGATTGGAACTCAGATGATGAGGATGATGTGTCTGAAGTTAGTCCTGTTAAGACTAATGAAACTCAAACAGCTAAAACTCAAGTTGATAAAATTGGTCAAACTTCTAAGAAAGCAGGAATTGGATTTAAGAAAATAAAAGCTTGCTTTGTCTGTAAGAGCACTGACCATTTGATCAAAGATTGTGATTTTTATGACAAAAAGAGCCCAGGACCTAAGCTGAAAAATGTGGTCAATACTGGTCAAAGGGTGGTCAAACCAGTATGGGATAATGCTAAAAAGGTTAATCATCAAAAATTTTCAAATAAATTAAACTACCCTCAAGCAAGAAGGACTTTTATCCCATCAGGAGTACTAACTAGAACAGGTTTGGTTAATCTTGTTAGGCCAAATGAGAAAAGAGCAGTACAAACTGTTAGTACTGCTAGGCCTGTTAGTACTGCTAGGTCTGTTAGTACTGCTAGACTATTTGCCCCAAAAACAGCACAAACTAGTAGTGCTGTTAGACCAATTTACCCAAGAATGGACAATGTAAGACCAAGAGCCTCATATTCACCAATCAAGAGGTCTTACTACACAAAACCAGCTCTTAGACCCAAAAACTTAAAACAAGATGTTAAAACTTTTGGGGTTCAAAATATGACTACTGCTGGGACAAGAGCAATAGTTAATATTGGTAAGGGTAAGATGGATATTGACCTTAAAAATTCAAGGTGGGTTTGGAGGCCTAAGGGAAATTACTTGGATCATGTGTCCAAAGACAGAAGATCTTTCATGCTCAAGAAGGTTGAGTATGTTGACCTAAAAGGGATTTCCAAGTCTGTAATGGCTTGGGTCCCTAAGAGATACTAATTCTCTTACTTTATGTGCAGGCAATCCAGAGATCTTGTTACAGGATCATGCAGTAGTGGATAGTGGTTGCTCTAGCTATATGACTGGCAACAAAGCTTATCTTTCAGACTATGAAGATTACAATGGAGGCTTTGTGGCTTTTGGAAGTGATCCCAAAGGAGGTAAAATAACGGGTAAAGGTAAAATTAGAACTGCTAATTTAGACTTTGATGATGTTTATTTTGTAGATAAACTTAAGTTTAACCTTTTCTCTGTCTCACAAATGTGTGACAAGAAAAATAATGTCCTTTTTACTGAGACTGAATGCCTTATCCCCCTGTCTCTAGCCTTTATGCTTTTGATGAAAGTCAAGTTGTACTTAGAGTTCCTAGAAAGGATGATGTGTACAGCTTGGACTTAAAGAACATTGTTCCCTCTGGAGGTATAACTTGTTTATATGCAAATGCAACAGCAGATGAGTCTAAATTATGGCACAGAAGATTAGGTCATGTGAATTTCAAAAATATAGACAAACTTGTTAAAGGCCATCTAGTTAGAGGCTTACCTTCAAAAGTTTTTGTAAATGACCACACTTGTGTTGCCTGCAAGAAGGGTAAGCAACATAAGGCTTCCTGTAAGGCCAAGTTAGAAAGAATCATCAGAAAGCCCCTAGAATTACTTTATATGGACTTATTTGGACCTGTCTCAGTAGCAAGTATTAATAAGAAAAGGTATGTTGGTTTTTTGACTAATGATTTTAGCAGATTTAGTTAGGTATTTTTCTTAGCTACTAAGGATGAAACAAATGAGATCCTTTATAAATTTATCACAGGCTTAGAAAACTAATTAAACCATAAAGTTAAAATCATTAGAAGTGATAATGGGACAGAATTTAAGAACCATGCTATGAATGAATTCTGTGCTAAGAAAGGAATAAAAAGGGAGTTTAGTGTGGCTAGAACTCCACAGCAGAATGATATTACAGAAAGGAAAAATAGGACCCTAATTGAGGCTGCTAGAACTATGTTAGCAGACCCACTTTTACCTATTCCATTTTGGGCAGAGGCAGTAAATACTGCCTGCTATGTACTAAATAGGGTATTAGTGACCAAACCTCAAAAT
>BQNB010181798.1:0-12559 GCA_026074375.1 Tanacetum coccineum
CTGAGATCATGCAACTTGAAAATATTAGGAGTGCTACAAATACAATGGAAGAGATTACAAGTGTGCATTCCACATATTACATCTCTCGCCTTGAGCAGGTAATACTCGTTTCTTTTTCATTGTCATGAACAAAAGAAGAGTCTCTGTAATTATCACTATGTTTGGTCTTTTTTCCTTTGATTATAGAAAGCGTACGCCTTTTTTCTCCTGAAAGAAACGGCATTTTTTGGTCATATTATCAATTAATACCATTAATAAGTGTAGTTTCAACATAAAACAACAATAGCACATCTAATATTATTATTTGATTATCACTAATCCAATATCGTATACTAAAGCTCATAGGGCATACGTCTAAATCTAAATGCTATTATACATATTTGCATTAACTTTGTAGCTAATCGTCTTGTGTCCCTTATAAATCGATTTATATATAGGCAACGAAAGAGGCTAAGGCTTCAAGAAAAGGCTTCTCCTACGCTCGCAGACATGCCAAGGTAAAGATAATTTCATCTATAATTATAATTATGTTAGTTTCCCACTTAAAATGCTTTTAGTTTTTCCTAAAAAAGACGTACGGACTCTAATATGATCGGGTGCAATAATGGTGGGTTGTGCACCACCTGTGATGGCACCATGAAACGCCCCGAAACAAACTCGATAGAATTTTTTTTATGCTGAAGGGCATTTAGCCGCAGGTCAAACCATTTGGACGGCGACTAAACCATTATGTGATTGCAAAACTTATAACATTCGTCTTAATGTTAAATCAAAGTAATCATGCAACTAAAAACGAGATAAAAAAGTAAAACAAATATAGAAAACTATTTGAACAATAAAATTAATGCGAGGCAAAAAGGCAGGTAGGAGGCATTAAGAGGTACTGTGATATCCCTTTCAAATATAGTTCAGTAAAAGCATCTTACTTGTTACCACTTTTTTAACACTTAGTGTCACTTTCGAGCAACAGGTAAGAGCGTTTAAGAGGGTTGTTTTCTGAAAAACAAATAGCAACTAAGTTTATTATCTATATTATTATAGCGTTTGTCATTATTGTAAATATTGCATGCAGAATTTTGAGGAGTCGATGGTTGAAGTTGGAACAGCCCTATCCGTAGTCGATAATGTGGTAAGCCTGGCCATATATCATTTTATATTTTGGTTAGCGGTCACATAATGTATTAATTCGGGTTATGCTATATATTATTGTAGGTGGAGGCAGCAAAAGCAACTGATATCCCCCCAGTTGGTTTTGCATTGATTAGACCTCGAGGAAGTGATGAGGAATGCTGTAATTTTAATACTTTAGCTATCGCAGCTCGATACGTACAACGCGTTCATGGTCTAAAGCGTGTTTTTATCATTGATTTTGATATTGATTATGGGACTCAAACTTCTGATACATTCTATGATGACGGACATGTATTATATCTTTCAACTCACGAAGTAAGCAACAACTGAACAAAGTTTCATTCATTTTTTTATCTTTTCTAACCTCACTTTGTACATATATACGAATGAATTTATATTTTCTAGCATCAATAGTTATTATAGCCTCTCAATTTTGGCTCTCATTTATACTGATTTAGGCCGAAGGCCAGTGGCGGAACCAGGAATTTAGAGGACGGGGGGCAAAAAAAAAATTTCTTGACAAAAGTCGTTTTGCACACAAAGATGAAGACGGAGATATAAGGTTTTTACACTGTTTTGCTTTAACATGGGGGGCAATTTGATTTTGTAGTGGGGTGCACTTTAAAAAAAAGGTCAATTTTACACTAAAAATCGATGTTTTTTGGCGAATTATGGAGGGCACCGCCCCCCCTAGTTACAAAGTGGTTCCGCCCCTGCCGAAGGCTTCCCTACCGGGTGTGCGGGCATAATTGAAAATATAGGGAAAGGTGATGGTGAAGGAACAACAATTAACGTGGAATTGCCCGACCTAACTGGTGATGTGGCCATGCGAAATGTTTTTAATGAGGTCATCTTACCAGCTGTCAAAAAGTTTGAGCCGGACATAATTCTTGTATCCGCAGGGTGAGCTTTTTTCAGTTGATATACCCAAAGCCATATATACATATACAATTATGTGCATTCACTTTTAAATTCCATATTTTGTTTGTGCATAGATATAATGGACATGTCCTCGATGAGGACTACCGATTCCAGATGACAACAGGTGGATATTACAGGCTAGCATCAAAGATCAAAGGACTTGCACGTATTGCATGTGGAGGGCGATGCGTGTTTTTTTTGGACGAAGGATACTGTAGAATTCAGCTAGCACAACTTACTGATGTAAACAAGATAATGCAGAAATGTTCTAATGGAAACAGCTTCCGCTATTCGTTCTCATTAAAATTTTGCTGGGTTAGACTATTTAACCATGCTTGTGAGGTGGGAGACGGTTTGGGGTGGGTCGATTAAGCCAGCCGGATGGCCGGGGGATAGGGCTAGTTTGTTAGTTCTTTACTCTGCCGGGGGGCGTTCTAGGCATCTGGGCGGTTGATACTGGGGAGTGTGTAGCTGGTGGTGGTTTGGATGCGGGGTTTTCATTGGGTGTGGGGGGGGGGCCTTAACGATATACTAGTATGTAAGTGAGATGTTAAGAGTAGTAATGGTCTGATTCTAATGGAGGGCTGCCCTATTGATATTGCTGAAATGGATTGGACAATGGTAATTTTGAGGGTTATATGATAGTTGGGAGTATGGTGATAACAAAAAGAAACAAATAACCTATACGATTTGAATGAGCATGGTGATCGTCACTTTTTATCAAATCCTAAACAATTAAAATTAATTGAAATCGTAATGTCGAAAGTAACATTCCTAAACATGGCTTACCGACCCATAGAATAGCAAAACTAAAATTTTCAAAACATTATGAAATACAAAGGATGGATTAGTCGGGTAAACATATTGACGGAATAGCTAAAAATGGGTTTAGTTTGGGTCGAATGTCTACTCAGACAAGTATCTTCCATCTCCTTACACTTGGGTTTACTCCTTGCTGTGGACTTGAGATTTGAATCTACTTCATTGTCAATTGCTGCATAACCTAGAGGCTTAGAGTTTGATCCCATTTCTGACGCCTCCTTCGATCTCTTCTTTTCTGACTCTTCCTTTTCTTGTTCCTCATCTTCTTCCTCCGCTTCTTCATTCTCTTCTTCATCCTCTTATTCCTTAGATGATGTGTATCCAGGGAATTTAGAGATTGTGCCATCCTTTGAAATCATTCTCATTTCCTTCTGCATGATCCATTTTCCTTCCAATTCTCTCATAATTAACTTTTCCTCAACTCGGCATGGATACAAGTCAATGGGTATTCGACATTTACAGGTTTCCAGTGCCGTTTATAGTCTAAGCCCCGTTCTATGGTTCCGTATAGCGAGTTACGTCAGGTTGGGGGTGGGAAATCTACGGTTCCTAACAAAAAGAATTTTCACGGGGTCAAGGGGGTGGAACATAAGCTACAAATAATTATAAGGTGGATCATTCTGTACGTATATTTGTGTGATAATTAGATATATGTATAGTACAACTAAAAATAGGATGGAGGATGTAAAAGCTTTCGGTAAGCTGGAAAATATAATATTAGTAATAAAACACTTGTTAAACACTTATAATGCAGCTATATGAAGGATTCCTAGGTTATAGTCTAGGTCAAACCACCTACTTCTCTATAACCAAAGGCTCTGATACCAATCTGTCACACCCCGCCAAGGCAGAAACACGAGGCGTAACATCATGGGTATCATCACAATACAATGGTGTCAATAATAGAGAACACTAAAATGCATTAACAAAATGAAATTTGACACAAAGTGTCATGACAATACCAAACACAAGAAAAAAGAGTCTTGTATTGAGGTAAAAGAGTCACTCCAATACAAAGACATAACGAAATAATCCAAAACCTAAAACAATCATAGAATCAATTCAAAACAAACACAAAATGAAAACTAGGGAAACTCCGCATGCAAGCCTACGGTCTCACTAGCCAATCTTCCTAACTTCACTTTCCTCATGATGCTCACCTGAAAATGATGCTTAAAACGTCAACAATAATGTTGGTGAGAGTCATAGGTTTTAGACACATAATAATACTCGCTTTTACTGTGATTATCAAAACAAAGGAGGACAATAATGAACTATCATGAACTTATGTAGCATGCAACCAAAATTAAATCAACATATCTACAAACATAATTTCCTATTCGGGCTTAGAATAGCTGGCACTTTAAGCAACCAAGCTCACCACGAAGGTATCACACAGCGTATCACATTGGGTAGGCTTACTCATCCGTTCCCACTGAGTAGGCGTACTCATCCGATCCCAAATCAATATCACAATCTCACAAGGTAGGCGTACTCATCCGATCCCAAATAACACATGTATCACATAGTCATATAATAGTCATGTAATGTCCATACACAAATTTAAAACACATAATCACAGCGATAAAACATTTCAAAACATATTTTGCATCATTTCCATCCCAAGAAAAATATAAAAATAGGACTATGAAACTCACCTGATGCACAGCTACTTCACAATATCCTTGCAATCAACTAAACACAAATAAAACCCATGTTACACGCGATTAGGCTAAATGCCCAAGACGATGTAACAATCAATTGATGGACTACTAAGTTTATATTATGATTATAAACCCTTTACCATACTTCCCATATCTCACTTATACTCTAAATACCTTTAATCATTTATTCTTGTTTTCCAGATTTTTGGCAGAATTTTATAGTCACTTTATGACCACAAATAAAATACTAAATCATCAAATTGACTTTTCCCCTTTCATTCCCTACCTTCCCAATGGGTTATGAACTACTGTGATTTTTTAGAAAAAATAATATTAAGCCTAACTATTTTATAAAAATTCAACATCACAAAGTACTCAAATTCGGATCTGAACGCACACCAAAAAGTTTGATTTTTCTAAAAATACTTAGACAATGAATTAGGACTTGTGCTTTGAGCTGGAGTTAATAGACACATAAAATATGACCTCTGATTTTTGGCTAACCTCAATTCAACTTTTAAGTAGGGGTTTTACTCCCCGAAATCAGACCCAAATCTGACCCGAATTTACTGTTTTGACAACTTTTCTTGCAAAAATTATTTGACTAACTTCCCGACCTCAAAACCTTTCGGGCCGGTCTTTTTGGAAACTATACTGTCTGAACTTCAATTTAGGCACATATTCAACCCAAAACTTATTTTGATCATTGAGATATCATTCAATCAACACGACCCAAAATTCTGCCAAACCCTAACTCTCAATCTAACGCGTTCTAAACTAAACCGTCTACACCAACATGCTCTAAATCGAATCCCAAACAATCCCATATAGTTTTATATCATTAATTTACAGAAAATTTATGAACCCTAATTATTCCATCAATTAAAGTTACTAATTATAAAAAGATTAAACAAAAACTTAATTGAAAACATACCTAAACCTTTACTTGATTACACTTGAATCACCACCTTGGTTCTTGATAAAAAAATATTTTTTTTCTTTTCTTGATCGAATCGGTCGAACAAACAAAGAGAGGAGAGAAAAATGTTTTAAGGATTTATTGATCTTATATTTATACTACCTAGAATCCTAATTGTAATCAGATTTGTTTCCTTTTTTTTCTTTCTTTATAAGCGATCCAACCAACATCCTTTTTTTTAAATTAATTTGTTTTTCTATAAAATTTCATTCTCACCCCCATCCTATATATATTATATATATATTCTATCTATATATTAAAAACCGGAAATCGGTTTTCGTGCCTCCTTTAATACACATCGGGTCAACAATTAAGTTGGAGCGGATCGACCCGTCGGATAAATTACTTTCTTAATTTAGAAAAAAACCTTTCGCTTAATTAATTTAAATACTAGACTTAACTAAAACCTAATAATACATTATATACTCTTTACGCTCATATATCAACTATTCCCCAAATTACACGATATCACATAAAATCATGCTATCATTTCCATTGTTACAAAAATGTGAACGAAATAAAATAGCTACCAAAACCAAAATTCAATCACTAATAGATGAACACGCATCACGGATTGATATCAAATACTTATATAAGATCACATAAGCACACAATTATAACAAATAATAAATACTTTAGGTAAACTCTACGGTTTGACTTACCTGTTCCTCAAGTCTCTGTTGACACAATTCCTAATTTTTTTGTAATAGAGGGCGATGTCCTTTAAATAAATGCCCCATGAATTTTTGGCGTTTTCGGTCCACTACGAAGCCTTACCACCGGGCCGATTTGATTTCGATGGTTCATCTTGTGCGTGATCTTGACATGGTCAAAAATGATTTAGATTTGTTGGAGCCAAAGAGCGATGGATTGCTTTTCAGACAGAGGGATCTTGATGTTTGGTTCTGTCTATGAGGATATCTTGAGAGGCATAAAAGCGGTTCTTTATGGGGACAACATTTTAAACTATGGTTCTGACGTTATCTATGAGGTTACTCATTCTGTTAACCTATCGTAATGATATGGAAAATCAAAGGTGCATGCACTGTATTAGATTTTTAACAATCACCAGTTATGTATTTTCCAGATAATGAGATACATAGTGATAGCAATATCATTCCTTATAATATTTGCAAGAAACACAACAGGAAAATGTTCAAGTTACTAATTTGCAGGCACAACAAAATTCAATGATCTTATTTGTGATTGAACAAATGTCTGAACAAATGATTAATCATGTAAATAATTAGGAAAAAGTCTAATAAGGAATAGAATAATGAATCAGTAACCGCTGAGCTAGAGAGGTATAAAGAACGAGTCAAAACGTTTGAACAACGTCTTAATATTGATTTAAGTAGTCGCGAAAAAATGATTGATTCTCAAATGGATGATATGATTAAAGAAAAACTTGCACTGAAAGAACAAGTTGACTACCTTTGAGCAAATTCTTTCTAACAAATCAAAGAAAAGGAATGTTTATTACAAACATTCACGGTTTTTAAAAGGAATTCCAAAGGAAAAGACATTAATTATATGGAAAACGAAATTGATTTTAGAAAAAGAAAGATAAAGGAAATTGATAATATTATTTTAAAGTGGGTCAATCTGCTCAAACAGTGCACATGTTAACAAAGCCTCAAGCTTTTTATGATAATATACACAAACAAGCTCTAGGTTATCAAAATCCGTTTTATCTTAAGAAAGCTCAGCGGATTAAACCAACCTTGTATGATGGTATTGTTATGTCTGCTAAATATGTTGCTATGCCTGTGAGTGATAATGAGGAAATATTGATTTTAAAAGAAGAGGGAGCTCGTATCATAAAATGTATGAAAACAGATAGAAAAGGATCTAGAGGCCATATTAAACAAATCAGTTCTCATAAACCTAGTGTATTATGAAAAAATAATACATTGAATAGACTATCTGATGATTTTGGGAAACATTTAACTCTACAACAAGAATTGTCGGCTGAAGAAGCTTTCTGGTTGCGTATGTCCAATCCTACCAGTAAACCTTCTGATGCATCCCCTATCAAAATAGAAGCTCCTAAGGAACTTCCTAAGGTTAGCTTAGTGAATGAAAGCCTTAAAAAGCTAAAATTTAAAATTGTCAGGCTTGACAATGTGGTTAAGATAAGGACTACACCTAATGCTCATACAGAAGGTGAATGGGGGTTTGAACATACTAAAGCTGTGTTTAACAATGAAATTTATTTCTCCAATTTCTAAATTCTTTTAAAAGACATCTTCTATGTGTTTGATAGAGCTCTTCTAAATGGAAATAATGGAAGTCAGACAGTTTTTGACCAATGGTACGATGTTGGTCAATAGTCTTCAGTCGACAAACAATGCTTAAAAATTGCTAAGAAATAATTACTTTTGGAAAATTATCGACTCTTACAACAAATCACGTCTCAAGATGTTCTTTTAACTGTGATGAATTATATGTCTTTGATTGATGAATCTGTGAATGTGGAAAGAAAGCGAAAGGAATCTTGTGATAAGTGTTTCAATCTTGAGGCCGAGCTTTTTTGAAATCACAAAAATGCGATAATGATCTTTTGAAAAGTTATCACAACTTGAAAACATTGTATTTCTCTTGAATTGTCAATACAACTTAATCAAGAAATTTTTCAAAAAGATGATTCTTGTAATAATCAAAATGCTCTCGAAATTCCAAATTTTTTTAAAAGTAATGATTTGAAAGCTCGGCTTCAAGACAAAGACAGTACCATTTGTAAATTAAAGAATATTATAAAATTAATGTGAGAGATAAGTCCAAGGAATGAATGTCAAGTATATTATGAGTGAAAAGTAAAGACCAAAAAAAATGTGGAACTGGAGAATGAGTGGTGGCAAAACTGATTTTGGAAAACGAGCATCTTTGTAATGAAATTAATCATGTGAAACAGGTTTTTAAAGAGCAGTTTGACTCAATCAAAAAGACACGTGTTCGTACTAAAGAACAGAGTGACTCTTTAATTGATAAACTAAACTTAAAATCTGCTGAAAATGAGGATTTAAAAGCTCAAATTTAAGATAAGGCTTTTGTGATCAGATCATTGAACAACGATTTATGAAAATTAAAAGGAAAAGAAATTGTTGATATTGTTGTACAAACATCATCTGGCCACACTATTGTTTCAGGCATGTTCAAGCTAGATTGAAAACCTTTAGCTCCTATGTTATTGCAAATAGGAAAGCTCACATAGAATACCTTATGTATACATAGGAACAAGCTGATATTCTTCGGGGAATAGTTGAACAAGCTAAAGCAAAACA
This sequence comes from Tanacetum coccineum, assembly GCA_026074375.1. Lineage (NCBI taxonomy): Eukaryota > Viridiplantae > Streptophyta > Magnoliopsida > Asterales > Asteraceae > Tanacetum > Tanacetum coccineum. The sequence continues at coordinate 8,802 of BQNB010181798.1, forward strand.
ACATTTAGATAAAGAGTTAGACTTTGCCTGTAAGCATGCCCAACAAATTCAGGAGTTACTTGTATATGTTTGAGATACATGCCCTAATGCGATTAATCTTAGTGCTAAAAAGGTTGCTATCACACCCAAAAACAAGGTCAAGAAAGTTAGGTTTGCTGTAACTCTCACATTATCCTTAAGCTACATTTATAGGTAGAGTCATTATAAATCATATACTACTTACCTGCGTTGTCTACTACAAGATTAAAGTGTTCTACTAGTAATTGTTGATCAAAGCCTACAGGCAATAAAAAGAATGATAAGATCTCGCGAACACCAAGTAGGAACATGAAGAATAAAGTAGAAGCCCAACCTAGGAAAGTCAATAAAAAAGAATAGTGTTGTTGAACCTATTCGTGATGTTGATGTTTTAAGATTCATGTTAGTGCGGAATTATGTAACTTATTGTGGCTACTTGTTTTAACAGAATTAATGTTTTTGATGGATGTTCCCCCATTGTTTTTATGTTGATTCTTGATTTTGTGGAAAATGTGAATAGCCATGCTAAATCTGCTAAGAAACATAAAAAACAAAATATTTGGAAACCTACGGGTCATGTATTCACTGAAGTAGGACTTAAGTGGAAACCAACAGGCAAAACTTTCACTTAGTTTGGGTAAAATTCGTGCCTTTAACTTGATCACTTCCTGCTAACATAGTGGTCCTCTTTAAGAAACCACTTCCGGCTCAAGTTGAAAACCAAAAACCAGAGCTTATGTTTGTCTATAGCTAGTAGAAACCCCAAAATTGTTAAAAATGTAGGTTCGAGTAAAAAAGCTAAGAGTATAGAATCTAAGAATGCTAACCACTCGGAACCCAATCATCCTTGGGGACCCAATGCTACAGATATTCCATCTTCTTCTTCTCTTGTCATGACAGGTTGTCCAGATTGTTCTCTGGTATCTGGACTCTGGATGTTCAAAACATATGACAGGGAACCGCTCTCAGCTCATGAACTTTGTTAGTAAATTTCTGGGTACAGTTAAATTCTGTGAAAACGGCCATAAATTTTGCTAAGGTTTATAGGGTATGTTGAAGATCAGCTGGAGAATGGTGACTATCTCAAAGAGGGATACTAAGTCGAAGGGGTTTGGACATAACTGTTTTCTGTTGGACAATTTTTATTTTTTTTTTTTTTTGCTCGACGAAGGATCTTGAAGTTTTGAATTACGGGAAAAACACTTGCTTTATTTGTAATTGGTAGAACGGTGTTGTTTACTTTCCCAAATCCCGAGAGACACAAATTTTGTACATAATTTCTCTGATGACATGCTTAAAACATTTCCCGAATCTGTCTTCTATCCAAAGCTCAAAGACCTAAGAGCGGTTATGACACCATCGGTTTATCGAATCTGTAACTTCGGTACTCTTAAACAAGCTAGCTAAAGAACGGTCTTGCAGAGGCATTCTCACGGCTTTATTTTAGAAAGATCATTGGTATTCAGCATGTGCGATTAGGAAAAAAGTAAGAAGGAACTACTCTCATCAACCCAAGATAAAGACACTACCAAGAAGGAAACTTTATCTTTTGCATATGGTTTGTGGGCCCGATGCGTGGATTTATGCTTTGTGGGCAGTATTAACGAGAAAAGGGTATATCTTAGTGATTGTCGACGATTACTCAAGATTTACTTGGGTAAGATTTTTGAGGACAAAAGATAAAATCTCGAAGGCCATCAATTTAATGCCTCCAAAAATATTCAAGTTCGTTTGAATGCCACTATCGTATATGTTCGAATCACAAATACTGGGAATCGAATTTGTCCATCTGATCACTTCGTGAATTTTTATGAAAATGGTTGGCCATCTCGCATCATTACATCTGTTGCCCGTATCTTCTTGCAGAACGGCGTTGTCGAAAGGCGAAACCGAACTCTTGTAGAAGCTGCTCGTACAATGTTAATATTTTCTAAAGCTTCATTATTTTTATGGGTCGAAGCAATCAATACAGCCAGTTACACCAAAAACCGCTCTTTAATCTGCCTTAGATACAACAAAACTCTATATGAGCTTATGCAAGATAAGAAACTTGATTTATTATTCTTTCATGTCTTTGGTGCACTCTGTTATCCTACCAATGAAAATGACGACCTGGGTAAATTAGATGCAAAACCTGACATTGGTAATTTTGTTGGTTACGCGCCCGCAAAGAAAGCGTTCAGAATCTACAACAAAAGAACCCGGAAAATTATAGAAACAATTCACGTGACATTCGATGAGTGACAGGCAATGGCTTTTTGGAATATTCTGTTCAGGACCCGCGACTTCATTCAGATGACTCCTGCAACATTCCAGGTCAGGATCGTTCCAATACTATTTCTCAACAACCTTGTATTCCACCAAACAAAGATGATTGGGATCACTTGTTTCAACCTATGTTCGATAAATACTTCACTCTTCCATCTATTGTTGTTTCTCCAGTTCAAGAAGCTGTTGCTTCCAAGAGCTGTGGTTTTAGCCGAATCTTTTGTGTCAACTTCCATTGACCAGGATGCTGTGCTCAATAAGTATTCCATCAACACAAGAACAAGAACATTCTCCAAACATTTCTTAAGGTTTTGAAGAATTACCCAAAATACCAACTTTTTGTAATGATCCACTTCATGAATCTCTTCATGAAGACTCGACTTCTCAAGGATCATCATCGAATGTGAGACAAACCCACACTCCATTTGAACACCTTGGTAAATGGACTAAGGATCATCTTATAGCAAACATGATATCGCATCTCCGTAACCCTCGGTGGGTGCTTGGAGTAATTGCTCCATAGTACGTTGATCGGCCATCGTAACTACGGGATTTTCTTTAAGAGAAAACGGTTTGACTGTTTGCTTGGAACGTCTACGATTATGACGTTTCGGATTCATAGAAGTTTCACCAACTAGATTCGAAGAAGAGCGAGTGCGCATGCACTAAGAAAAAAGAAATCAAAAATAAAATATTTTTGGTCCGATTAGTCAAAAGTTCACGGTAGCTCTCTAGAAAAATGCACAAAGAAGCGGAGGAGCGGGTAAGCGTGAAGCGTTTTAAAAACCTTCTCCTTTCGGGTCGAAGTTCGTTGGATCAACCCTCCTTATACCTCTCTTATAGTTTGTAATTCTAAAGGTGAGCCGATTTAACAATTAACGACACAGATATTTTGTTGTTTTTTTAATTTTTTTGGAATTTTTGATTACTTGATAAAAAAAATATTCACAAATGAAAGCGATAACTTCACGGGGATGGGTCTTCAAAAGTAAACACGATAATCGCACACACCTCCCCGACAGCGGAGCCAAAAATTGACTTGAAAAATTCCTTACTATATATATATATATATATATATATATATAAGAAGAATTCCCAAAATATCAATTAAGAAGAGAGAGTAAGTATTCCGTAAGGCTTTTAAAAGATTACTTTTGACCAAAGTAAAATCCAAAAAACCTTCCCGGGTCGTTTCCCGAAGAGGCATGAATTAAGAATCGTGATTAAGTTCGTGATCGCGTGTTCGATTGAATAATTCAATGAATTTTTTGATTCTATTTCTTCAATTAATATGCAAGAACAAATAAAAGCAAGTTAAAAACGAAAGCATTTAAAGTTAAAACACGAAAAACAATAACGGGATCAAAACCCGAGCTTTAAAAACCTAAATCTCCAAATTTTAACCCTACAAATGAAAATTTAATTTTTAAATGTCCTAAATGATTAAAAATAATTTTAGAAAAAAGAATTAT
>BQNB010181800.1:0-12559 GCA_026074375.1 Tanacetum coccineum
CGAGCACTTGTATTTTTTATTTGTGAAGTTCGATTTATATGAAATTTTTATTCAGTTGTTTTGACAGATGGAAATGGTTCAAGGAAGAGGGCACGGTGGGGACAATGGTCCCCCAGGCGAAGAACGTCCATGGCAGCCTACTGGTGGCTATAAGAGTAAGTAATTGTAAAATATTGTACTTGAATTTCTTGTAATTTCATTTTGTTCACTTGAATACTTACATTGTTAATTTGTATTGTTAATTTGTTAAAATTTTCATTTTAATTTTCATTTGTAGATGCCAAAGGCCGAAAAGAGGGCCACAACTTGAAGTTGAACCAGAAAATCGAGATCACTGAGAACAAACCGATATCATCTTCGGGATCAAAGAACTGCGAAACCAATCTTGCTCAACGAAAGAGATTTCACGGGTTTAGTCGGGCATGAGATCTGTTGGGACTTAAAGACTTCAAGATGATTCTTAGAGTTACTACTGCTCAGGTATATATTAGTGCTGTCAAGCATAACTTAGTACTGTTGGTGATACTAATGAAAATTATGCTAAGTAGTTAGTACTGGTAGTATAAAGTCACTACTGCTAGTTACTACTGTTAGTATAAGTTAGTACTGTTAGTATTAAGTTACTGCTGCTTATTGAAGTTAAGACTGCTCAGAATTGAAGACTGAAATATATGCTAAGTAGTTAGTGCTGCTAGTAGTAACGTTAAGACTGCTAGTACACAGTCACTACTGTTAGGATATATTAGTACTGCTAGTACTAATGTTACTACTGCTTATGTTTATCAGTGCTGCTGATATAAAAGTTTATGCTGTTGGATTACAACTGCTAGAAGAATTACTACTGTCAGAAGGATAAAGACGAGTAAAGAGATAAGGATTGTCTGGAGAACAAGAATGCTTACGAAGATAAGTATTGAGTTATTTTTGTAAAAGATATGTATAATGTATTTTTTTAAGAGATTACATTTTCTTTTAGAAAAGATCATGATATCTTAGGAAAGTATTGTAAGCCTTGTAGGACTCATTGGTCTATAAAAGGAGGCTCTAGGAGCATTAGTTAATATACAAGTTTTCTTAGTTGTGAAGTCGATTAAAAAGCTTCAAGGTTGTAAACCCTAGTACTAGTGAAGAGTACTCGTATTATTGATCTAATAATATTAGAGCGTTTGTTTATATCTTTGTTCATTCACAATTATTGTTTTATTCATAATACTTCGAGATATTAAGGTGTAGATTCCGCATACACTTTAGTATACATACAGAGTTTCTACAACAAGTTATTTTAGATTTATCCAAGGTAATTTAACCTTAGACAAGCTAAGGAATCGATCAAGGATTAGGATCAACAACAATGATGCGCGCATTTTTAAACCAAGAACACAGTAACAGTCACATGTTTATATAAATGAATGTTACGCTACTGCCGAAAAAGAAAAATACCACACCGAAGATTGCGCATACCTGACCATAATAAACATGCTAAAATGTTATTTTTCTGTGCGGTTTCTTTTCTTGCTGTCGGGAGGACTGACAAATGATCGCATACCCATATGTTGGCCTTCCATCAACATGCCCTTGGGTACGTCTTTTACTGTGGACGTTGTAAGATATCCCATTGGTTTCTTCTCTTGCTGTCAAAGCACTCACCGAAGTTTTGACCCATTTGTTGAGAAAATTTACAGCATGATGCATTGCAAATGCATAACCGTAACAAAATGCGTACAAAGCCTGCATGAAAGGCAGATGTTAAGCAGCAGAGATGAAGTGCAAATATTCAACATAACATAAATTGAAAATGTATACTCTTGATACATGCGCATTGTTGCAGAAGCATACTAACGTTTAACAGAAACAAAAACGCAGAGTGAGTCGACAGTGAGTGATGACATTAAAAAGCCAAAGGACCCCCCCCCCTCAGACCAGCAATCTTTATCAGTCATTGTACAAAGCACACAAATAGACCCCAAATCGTTTCATTTAATTATCGATGTTATATATTGTATCCATAACTATTTTCATTCTACTGAATTTCAAAGGATCTATGGTTGTAAGAGGAAAAACAAACTATTACGTGTAGTTAGGGGGCTGTTATATTTACTTACTAAAATTGTTTATATGTTCACAACATTGTAAGACAGCAGATAAGTAAGTATTCAACATAAAGGATATCTTTTCAAAAGGTGGTCCTTTCATCTCCTTTTTTGTTGAATGGAAATTATCACAATAATCAGTTTTAAGGGGCACTTCGGAATGCCTTACTTAAAAGATGCCCACTATCTTGTTTGATAAAGGGGTTATTTGGTTTTGGTACGCCGGACTGTGAAGCCAACACAGCATTTTTGGTAAACGAAAGAAAATATATCAAATGAAAAACCATAATGTTTATGCATTAAGACTTAGTTATTAATTAGCAAAAATTTTCTCAAAGTTTTAACAAACCTTACTTTAAAATGTGTTCACTACAAGCTGGTCTTGCAGCAGCCACATTGCACGTGTGCCTATCTGGTGATGATCCTGCATACCCAGAATTTACCTAAAAAATTAAAAGCCGCAAGTCAATAAATAAGATATGTATATCATCGTGTCTATGATGAACAAACATATATCAAGATAAACGAAGTAGCTTAATTTACGTGTCCGGCTTTTGACATGATTCTTATAAGAAAGCATAAGAAATGTAGGTATCATGTGAAAAATACAAAGTTGCTATATTCTAAATTTATAGTAACTTCATACTCAAAGCAAAGCCATACCAGTGTACGCAATCTTTTTTCTTCATTTTGCCAATTTAAAATATACAGATTAATCCATTACATCTAATAGTGGCCAATGAGGAAATCCTATTGCCAGCGACTTCTGAAAACTGACCCAATATATTTAGTAATGCTACGCTTCAACATACCTAAACACAAAGCGTTGTTCATATTTGCTTACCAAAACTGCTTATCTGCGTATCTTTGCGGGAAATAAGTTGCCTTTCACAATGCGCACTGCAATTTCCGACCTCTGTTTGTACTGAGCATGCAAGTTTTTTAATTTCTCATCCTCCTTATGATCCTTTTGAAGAAATTATGAATCGTATTATATAACAATACTCAAATCTCAATTTGAGTATCAAGAACAACAAACACAATTGATCTTAATCAAAAAAAGAAATCAACAACTATCCACCACTGCTAATCAGGTATGGATCAATTATTTTAAACTCATTACCAATGTTTATTACAAATTGATTAAGATCAAAACGATTCTCCAAATTACAAAAGTGAGAGAGGATATTGATTTAGAGATAGCAAGAGAGGAATCTTAATATCTCTAAAAAACTGAGTCAAGGATCCTTACTATTAGTGGCCTTGTAAAGAGCCTCCTGATTAATCATATAAAAACGCAGAACAGCCCCTTCATCTTTAGACAATCTTTAAACTTGGGCCCAAAGCTTCCTCTAAAGCTTTAACTGAAAAATACAAAATGACACAATAAGTCCCTTAACTTTTATGTTTGCCATTACGACTATTTATTTCAGTATCCCCCCTTAGTCTTAACCTGGTAAACATCATGCACTACAAGCCTTTTAACCAGAATTCAGAAAATGTCTAATTGTATCCAACCTTTTGAGTAAGCGATGTCTGCAATTTGATGTGCAAAATCCACTTTAAGAGTTTTAACAACTCTTTTAAAAAAAAATTCTCTTACAAAATGTAAATCAATTTCAAGATGTTTTGTTCTTTCATGAAAAACAGGGTTGGCAAACTATAATGACTAGACTGACATTACTGCACAATGAAGTGAAATATAGGTTAAAATGTTCTTCAATTTGACAGAATCCTTTAAAAAATTTAAGATCCAAATAACTTCACTGGTAACTGAGGCAAGAGCTTTATAGTCTGCTTCAGTTGAAGATTTTGAGAGAGTATTTTATTTCTTACTTTTCCAAGAAACAAGACGAAATTATCTTAAGAAACACACAAATCCAATATCTGGTTTTCTTGCTAACATTACATTTAGCCCAATCAGCTATCAGAATATGACATTAGAGAACACTACCAGAGGTCTTTGCCAATAAATCAATATTCACAAACCTTGCTAGACTCTTAAGATATCTTAATATCTTAAATGCAATTCTATAATGATAAGTCAAAGGATGCATAAACTGACTTAAGCAATGCGCAACATAAGATATATCAGGTCTAGTATTAGTCAAATAGATCAATTTACCCATCAATTTTTAGTAATCAGTTACATTCTCAAGTTAAAGGTCATTATCACAAGCCATTCATTTGAAATAACATTGCTTAGACATTAAGAGGAGTTTTTGCAGCGTTAAACCATGCAAGGACATACCATACTGCAATAACATAGTAAAGAATATATTTCCTCTTGATTAAGAGAAAACACCTATATCAGTATCAATCACATTCAATCCTAAGAAAATACTTAAGCTTCTCCCAAGTCTTTTATCATAAACTTAGACTAAGAAAAACTTTAAACTTTTCAATCTCAGAACATATTATATTAACCAGTAGAGATGATATCATCCCACTCTTATAAAAACAAGGCAAAGAAAAAACTCTCGTATTAGATTGATTATACAAAGAGTAATCAGAGACATAACTTAGACCTCTAAACCACCCATTCGTCAATTAAAAGTTGAAGTCAATTTAGCATTCCATTGCCTAGGAGCTTGTTTTAAACCATATATAGACTTTTTAAGTCTGCAAACTTTGTTATAAGAAGAGATATAATTCTTCAGTGGCGTTTCATTAAAATCAACCCTCCCTAAGATCACCATTATATAGAAAGGATTATTTACATCAAGTTGATAAACAGGTCAAGACATAGAAACAATAATATTCAATAAACATCTAACAGTAACCATTTTAACCACAAGAGAGAAAGTCTCCTCATAGTCAATCCTTTCTTTTTGCCAAAAACCCTGAGCAACCAATCTAGCTTTATATCTATCTATTTCACCACTGGACATGAACCTAATTTTATAAATCTATTTACTTCCTATTACTTTTCTACCCTCAGGTAATTCAACAATTTCTCAAGTACCATTTCTAAGTAAAGCATCCATTTTTTGATTCATAGCATCAGTACAATGAGGATATTTAGAAGCTTCAAAATAAGACTTAGGTTCTCTGGTTTTATTGAGTTGAGTTAAAAAATAAAAAAATTCAGAATTATGTTTTGAATAACTAACATAGTTCTCAAGACCATATTTGACTTTTGATTCAACAACAAAATCATTATAATTCTTTAGAAAAACACTTTGCCTAGAAGACGTTATAATATTTTGAACACCATGAGATGAACTTGGCTTTTGATCCAAATTACCCTTAGAAAACACATTCTCTTTAAGAGTCGCAACCCCCTCATTCTGTGTGGGAACAAATTCACCAATCTATCAGCATCATTTCCAGGATTGTCAACTGGAAAACCAACAATGTTATGATTGCTACCAGACACAGAAGAGCTGCTGCTATCATATTGAGATTTCTTATCTCTATTCAGATCATTTTCTACTCTCTCATCATCATTGAGTATATCAGGATATTCAATATCAAAAAAGTTTATATGATTAACATCTTGAAGAACATTAGTGGAATCATTTTTTTTAATTTTAGAATCCTTAAAAAGAAATATATTCTTAAAAAACTTAACATCTCTTTAAAAAATAAACTGATGCTTATCAAGACTATATAATCTATATCATTTTTTAAAATTAGAATACCCTATCATAATACATTTTTCAGATCTGCTACTAAACTTGTCATTATTATTGACAATGGTAGCAAAACACAAGCAACCAAACTATCTCATTACGTGAGAGAGAGTATAGACATTTTGTTATATATCATTCACAGGGATGAACTTTTCTTATTTTTTCTAGCACAGAAGAAGAGTAGTCTGTTAATCTCACACCTCCCCCCCCCCCCCCCCCCCCCCCCGAAAACACACAAAAAACACACACACCCCCCCCCCCCCCCCCCCCTAAAATAGCAGTTATGAATTACACTCACTCCAAAACTTTAAAGGTATTCCCCCCCGAAACATAAGGGATCTAAAAACATTTGAAAGATGCCTATGTTTCCTCTCAGCAATCCCATTTTATTGTGAAGTATACACACAAGTAGTTTGATGAATAATTCCTTTATCATAACATAATTCGCGTTCACACATTATTGCACTATAACAAATTCAGTACCATTTTTTGATCACTTCTAAAACATTTTTATTGTTCTTATAAATTTGATTTTTATCAATATTATAGAAAACACTTTATAAAGTGAGGACTCTCATCTTCTAGATATACCAGATTTATACCATCAAACAGCATCATCAGTGCTATCAATCCCTCATAACAGTCAACAAAATATCATAAACCCCTTAAACTAGTAACCTTGTAAGGCCCTCACCATTACGTCCAAATTAGAAACAAGATCACCAAACACTTAAGAAGTATTGATCACTTAAAGGAAAAAGCATCTTACCTTCGCTTTAGCCCTTTGACAAATTTCACAACAATACAACATTATCTTTTTTATCATATCTGCTAATTAGAACAATTTTTTTTAGGAATTCAGAGACAGGCCTCTGCCAGGCATGACAAGTCATGCAGCTGCCCAATCATGGTCGAGGTTTGGGATGAGGATATCCGAAACATTGGTATCTTTAGAGTGTGAGATAACAAACATTGGTATCTTAGAGTGCTATTATTACTTTTAATACCTTGATTATTATACTAGTACAACCCTTCACATTGATCACCAATCCCCAAAATATTTTTCAGACTCAAATCCTGATTCAAGAAGTAACATCTATTCTCATCAAAAGCAACAATAACCTTATTCTCTTTAGCCAATTTATGAACAGAAATCAAAGTAACACAATATTGAGGTATAACCATCACATCATACAAAGTTAAGCCATTAGATAACCTGAGATTTCTAATCTTAGAAATATAAGCCTCTGTCCCATTAGGATGACCTACTTTAATTCTAAGATGTGAAATGTCAATAACATTATCTAATTCCTTATCAGTGTAAGTCATATGTTGATTTGCCCCTAAATCAATAATTTTACCATTACTAACAAGTTTTGGTCTAAAATTGGTGTTGGAACAAAAAAACTTATTAAAGCTTTTATGAAAAATAGAACTGTTGTTAAAATAAGTACCTGCCATATTGGCCTGCACATTTTTTCCAACTTTATTGTCTTTGATGAGAGAGATCAGAGTGGCCATTTGTTCATCTATAAACCCAGAAGATGAACTAGTACCAACATAATTATTATTAGAAATATTTTTCCATTTGAAAGACTGATTAGACTTCCTTTTTCCAAAATCAACAGGATAACCAATGATCTTAAAACATCTATCAATTGTATGACCATTAAAACCATAGTTCTCACAAACTAAACCTGAACCCCCACCTTGCCTGTTATTATTCATATTATTTGGCCTAGGTCCATTATTCAGATTTTGTGAAAAACCAAAAACCTGATTCCTTTGAGTGAAATCAGAAGTCTGGTTTCTTTGAAAATTATTTCTATTAGGCACATTAGACACAAAAGCAGAAGCCTGATTCCTTTAGAGGAACCAACAATACTACCAGCAGCAACTCTGTGAGATTCTTCACTAGAGATGGTAGCATAAGCACTTCTAACATCAAGTAAAACCTCTCTAGATAAAATAGAGCTTCTAATTTGCATATAAGAATCATCTAATCCCATGAGAAATTGCATTAACTTTAACAACTGATTACGCTTCTTAAAACTTTCAGAAGCATTGCAAACACATTTAGGCAACTCAATCATAGCATCATACTGTTTTCACAAAGCATTCAACTTATGATAATAATCAGCAATAGATGAACCATTCTGCTTAAGAGTATTAATCTGATGATGTAAGCCAAACATTATTGACCTATCAACTTTGTCATAAGTTTCTTTTAATTATTCCCAAACATGTTTAGCCCTTTTTGAAAAAATATGTCCCAAGAAAAGTTCCTCAGACATTGAATTCAAAATCCAACCCAAAACAATTGCATTAACCCTATCCCATTGTTTACCAAGAATCTCATATGTATTAGACCTTTTACATGTTCCATCAATAAAACCAGTCTTATTCTTTCCTTCTAAAGCCAAAAGCATAGCACAAGACCATAATTGATAATTCTCAGTTCCTTTTAGCTTTATTGAAACAATAGTAAAGCAGTAGTATCATTAGGATGCAAATATAATGGATCACTAATATCCAATTTACTTATTCTAGTAACAGCATGAGGATCCTGAATATAATCATCACCATGTTCAGAATTAACAGGTGTATTAGGCAAAGAATTATGAACAGACATAATGAAATAAACATAACACTCAACAAGAAAAAAGTAAAGAAGAAGAAAGTTCCCAGGTTTTCACACCACTCAAAGTGGCAGATCAAGGGCATACAAACTTAATTAACAACTAAAAGAGAAAGGAAAAGAGGTGTTATAGAGCTTCCAATGATATGTGTAACACCCCAAAAAATATGTCGCATCAGAAATGTGTCCGGGGGCGTTACTTCATAATACACAGCGCTAGATACAAGAGAACGACCTCTAAATGTGTCGTTTGAAAATTAATCTCGTTGATTTCCTTGAAATTGATATAACATTTGTCCCATAATTGCATCACAATGAAAAGCTTGAAAACAACCCAACGAGATTTGATCATTTGTATGTAAGTAGAAATCCATGAATGAAATCTTGTCAAATTTAGACTCCGGTGCACTTTAAGTAGGCCAAGCATTTAATTCACCTGAGAAAATCATGCTTAAAAAGTGTCAACATTAAAGTTGATGAGTTCATAGATTTGTTTAAGTATAAATGTTGAACCAAGGTTCTGTAAAGTGTGTATGACCATTTAAATCCTTAAATGTCCTTCCAAAATGTATGTATGATTTTTAGAAATCAAATAGTTGTAAAGTATGCATGACCATTTCAATCCCCAAATAGTCAAAAAATGTAAAGTAATGAACGTTGTATCCAAATTGTTCAAAGCATGTATGATATATATATATATATATAGTTATATAATAATAGATTATATTTTATATATATATTATATTATATAAATATATATATAATATTATATATATATATATATATTAGGATATATATATATCCCCTAAATGTTATTTCAAGTATGTATTGCCAACTTTATTCAAGGCACAATAAAATTATACATTGTGAGTATAAATACAATGATTACAATACTCTCACTTTCATGAAACTGCGACGTAAATCTTGTAGGCATGCACTTTATCAAGGCACAGTAAGAGTGTACCCTTCGTAGGCGTTCCTCCAAGAACATCCGGTGGGCATTAATGAAAATTAATATGTACCCATCATAGGTGTCCCTCCCAAGAACACCCTGGGCATTTATGAAAAATATTTATGTGTTATGTAAGTGCTTAGCCCCTTCGAAGGACTCAAACAAATCATATTCCATCATTGTTATAACGTTCGTTTGCCTGTGATAGCTAATCACCAAACTGGGGGATTGTCAATCCCCCGAATTAGATCTATTTCATAACATTCGCGCTCACCTCAAGTGATTACAGTTATGGAACCTAAGGCTAATCCATAATTTCATTCGAGTAAAGTATAGTTGTTGCATCCAGAAGTAAATATACAAATGTTGTATCTCACCTGAGATATTGCATATGAGTGTTTTAAAAAAAAAAACCAATTTATAGAGATCTACGTGATCAAGCCTAAAAATTAACCAAGGATTGTATCTCATCGCGGATATATAATTAATTATGTAAACCAATTTGTAATCTACCATGTAATGCATTTGCATACAACATGTTTTCTCACCAATAAAATATATATAAAACAAGTAAAAACATGGGGCTATTAAATCTCAATTGATTGTTTGTAGAACGATTGCGGGATTATGCGCATATTAAGCGCAAGGACAAACGCGAACTTGAAAGGCCTCAACCAAGAAGATGCAGCTTTTCCTAACGGTTAAGGCCAACTAGCCTAGGATAATGTATCTGGGTTTCGATGAATGATTACGTCAACCGCGACACAGTGGATAAAGTTTTGATTCCAAGTTGTATAGTTTGGTGGTTCGGGTTAAATAAAATAAAATCGAAAAGTTTTAAATAAAAAAAACGCAAAGTGTGTAATTATATTTACGTATATAATTTAGATATGAAAAAAATAACTATTATATAACTCATACCGTAATTTATATAATATAAGTCAAAAACTATCCGAATATTACTATGGAAGTAATACTCTTTGTAAGTATATATATAAGAAGTGGTCGAGTAATTAATAAACCAAACAGTTTTTGGACACACGATCTTTGACCACGTTTTAGTGGGCATGCCGGTTCGAAGGTCACAACGTCACATGGAGGCAATACTTCACATTAAGGATGATTAAGAGATTTACTATGGCTGATGATCTCAAAGAATGCTCAAGGATCACTATCAAAGACAAGTCAAAGGAACTATGCTCAAATATAACTACTTGTCGTATAATGACTGTACTTGAAGAATCAAAGACTATGAGCCAGAGTCAAAGATCAACTCATAGAACGCTAAGATTCAAATTATAATTTATGAGGTGACCTCCCTTAGGGGGAGATTGTTAGGATTAAGAAAAAGATTCGGTCACCCCGTGTATTTTCATGTTTAGCGTAGCTCGTGGTTTTATTAGTTTTCGTATGATTTATGGTGTTGGGCCGGGTCTTTACCCACTGTAAGCCCACACTATAGCCCGTTTTATGGGCATTTTGTAAGACATATTTAAACCCTCTCCACACATGGAGAGGGTGTTAGTTGAATTATTTTACACACACAACTTAGTGTGTTTTTCTTTAGTTCTCTCCTAACCATCTCTCTATCTAACTTTCTCTCTCTAGTTCATGTTTGTGTGAAATTATAGGAACCTACAATTAGTATGGGGGAATTTGGTATGTGTTATTTTACACATACCTTTTACCTTATAAAACGAACCCAAAAGACCAAAAACATGTAAAAACGGCAAATATATGCTTGTTTTTGTGTTTGTGTATGTGCAGGTACGGATATTAAAGAAATGGACAAAAATCAAAGCAAAAACGGACAAAGCCGAACACGAGAAGGAAATAGTGCACAAGAGCCAAGAATTATCAAGCTATGGTCAACAAAAGTCAACCTAAGGTCAACCCATAAAATGACAAAACCCTTGAAAATACCCAAAATACCCTTAATGATAACACAAATTCACCAAAAGTCCTAAAAAAAACCCTAACACCGTTAGTCCATAACTAACGGTCATTAAGTGTATAATTTTTACCCTTATAAATCCATTTCCGAGCCTAAAATAAATTACACCGGCCCAATTTCTTTATAATTACCCGAGCCCAGGTTAAACACAAACGTATAAAAGAAAGAAAAAGGCGCGGGAAAGCTTTTACTATTCATCATCATCCTAAACTTTACCTTGCGTCAAAATAAAGGGTAAAAATTCTCTCTTAAGCTCATCCAACGTGACCTCTAAGATTCCAAGTCCTATGATACATGTCAGCAAGGCAAAACATCACCAAATGCTGTGATTGGTCAAGTCTTACACAAAGGACTGACGCGCGTCTATAAAGAAACATACCAAGATGGGAATTTTGCACTAAAAGCAATGCAAAAGAAACACAAAGCTCTCTGACACAAGGATTGCCACGCTGGCAATCCGTGTGCTTCAATCTCATCCAACGGCCACAATTAGAGATCAATGATTGGAAAGGAATAGAAGGCTGAGATCAAAGGGAGCGTGTGAAGACTCAGAACCTTCTCTCCATGGCTATAAATAAGAGCTCATCCTCTCTCACAAAATTATCTAGGAATAGGAGTAGAGTAGGTAGTTTAATTGTAGCTTATTATCGTTTTCTTAATGTAATTTCCTTTAAAAAGCAGTGTAATCTCTTTTGAAGTTAATAAAATTCTGTTTTCATTTAAATTGTACCTTAAATTCTGTCTTAACTTTTAGCTAATTGGTTTAAGTATTTCTTACTAATAAGCTCAAATAAGCTCTTTACTCTCTAAACTTCAGCTTATTAAGCTAAAGTTTGTTTCAAACTTAGTTCAAAAAGCTCATTACTCAACTCTCTCAAAAAGGTCTTGAATAAGCCAATGGAAGATAAGCCAATCCGAGAAGGGCTTATAGGGGCTTATTCTCAGCTTATTACTTAAGCTTGCTAGTAGATTAAGCTCATTTGAGCACTTTTATAATCCCTGTTTGGTGCAAGGGATAAGGTACATTTCATTTTTCACTTTATAGCTAAATTTCATTTAATTGCTTATTTACTGCTTAATTGCTTATTGTTACTATTTTATGCTTAGTCTGTTTTTAAGTAGCTTAATATGTCTTTAGTTTAAAAATTTTGCAAAAAAATCTTTTTCTTAATTAGTAACAACTGCTTTCATAGTATTTAGTACTGCTGTCCTAAGCAGTTAGTACTGCTGTAGGTTTGAGTTTATTTCTAGGGCTTATTAGATTAGAATTTTTGCTTATTAGTCTTTAAG
>BQNB010181805.1:0-12559 GCA_026074375.1 Tanacetum coccineum
TAACACTTTACACTAGCTACTTACAATTAACTCAGAATTGCAGAATTTTAGTGTCTCTTTACGTACCCAAAACCCTTACTTAATGATCTTCATAAATTATACCAAAAATTCTCCATGTTCATTTATAAGTATATTAATTACCTAGTTATTTCCAAGTATTACTTACATGTGTAACTACCTCAAATAAAATCAAACTTCAAAACTGTCCAAATTCGGATCTGATTGCACACCAAAATATATCACTCTAACTACCATACTTAGACATGCTTTCAGAGGCTAATTTTTACAGGATTATCCATAGACATATGGAACTTAACTACTGTAGAAGGGCTAAGCTTAATTCCACTTGGTTTTACCGTCACAAACATGACCTAAATCTGACCCGTATTTACTGATCTGACAATTTTTAGGGTCATTTACGACGCCAATAAATTCATGACGCCAATAAATTCACTATGTATTTTTATTATTGTACGCGTTTGCTTTTAAATCGTAAACGTTAAGTTAAATCGCGTAAGCTAAAAATGATCGTTCAATGTAAACGGGCATCAAACAATTAAATGTTTACATCAACCAAGTGTTAAGTAATTATTTTGAGGATAATTATTAACTTTGTTCATTTTATTTTTATTGGTTGCGTAAAGTGTTTACGTTTCGCGATAAAATACGTTTAGGCATACCCGGAAAAATATATCATACATATACATATAAAACCGGATATGGGTTGGTATGTACAAAGATAATATCTACAAAACACCATTCCTCATTTTCATGGGATGTTCTCAACATTTAGGAACCATGGCTTGATTTTCTTACTAACCTTAATAGTGAACTTGACCAAGACTTCCTTATTTCTCTCTAGATGTTCCTTGGACTAGTCTTGACATATATAATGCCTTAGCAAATGGAAGTAAACACATACATCTCATTCCATAAAGTGTAAAACACAAAAACTCTTCCTATATACTCCCTCCTAGCTACGGCATCAACCAAACACCATACAAAATCCATATCAAACTTATTTATTATGATCATTACAATTATTTAATCACATTTGAAGCATTTACTTTGACCACAAATCAAGAACACAAGTTATCTTACAATATACGTGTTGTTAGAGTCTCGGTGTAGTTATAATAACATTTACTACCTCCGTCCTAAAATTAAAGAAGGTTATGGTTTCCCTTGATTATTTCTCACAAATATACACAGTATATATAGATTACAAAGGGATAGGCTTGTGCCCAAGATAACTATCAAACACCTAACGATGACTCATGATTAACAAATCATCCAAAAATAAACCAAATAATAATGGAAGGAAGCCAATCAAATATAATTAAATATATTGACTAATACTCCCCCGCAGTTGGAGTGGGAGGGGGTCGTATGCTTAAACTAGATCAAAATTCTTCAAACAATGCGGAAGGCAATCCTTTGGTGAAAATATCAGCATATTAGATACGAGAGAGCACATGTAGAACTCTGACCTGACTGGCGGTAAACATATCTCGGATGAAATGAATGTTGATCTCAATGAGTTTCGTTCATTGATGTTGAACACGGTTGAAGATGTTCATGCACTAATATGATTTTTCATGTACAAATTTACATTTGTAGACTGACTATCAATCTGCACGAACAATTCCACAATATAAATGTTTGGGTTAGATTGTATCTTGTTGGTAGTAGATAGCGTTTATTCGATCTTTTCTACTGTTTGAAGTGTTATAATTATGCTTTGTTATTTGAATTTGGTCATTAATACGGTGTTTGGATTTCAAGCTAGCAAGATCATACTAAATTATGGCTATTCGAAATTTAGAACCAAGCTAGTGTTTGAAACAAAAGTACCGTTTTCTTTTGAAATTTGATAGTTTGTAAATTGTTAAATATAAATGATGTTTTAGATAACTATATATAGTGCTATACTACGATTTTAGTTTAGGCCATTGTTTATTGTAAGAGTATTAAATTCACACAACTAATTATATAATCTAGAGAGAGAAAAAGGGAGAGGAGGGTGATAACGCATGAAGCGTGTATGTTTTTAGGCGCGTTATCCGTATTTTTTATGTGTTATTCAGTTAATTAACAAGCTTTTGCTAAAAAAGATGAATTTATATGTTTGTAGTTAGCTAACCCGAAAAAGGTGATAAAAGATCAAGGAAAAAAAGACAAGATGAAGGGATGTACGTATGCAAAGATTTCTCAACAAGAAAGAGTTTCGAGAGTTATCGAGAAAAAATTTATGAAGAGATCATTTCCGGGTTCAAGGAGAAGTATTTTATTGACTTTGGAGTCATGGAAGTCAAACTCGACCAAGAAACAAGCACCTGGGAGGCTAAAATGAACAAAAGAAAATGTGCAAAAATCTGAAGCTCATTCCAGCCGCGAGTCTCCTCCTTTAGGCCGTTTTGACCAAAAATATGTGCAAAAATGAATCCAGCCACACGACCCGAGCTCGTAGACTTTTTGACTAAAACTAACATAAATAGATCCAACCGCGCGACCCAGCCATCTAGCCGCGCGTCTTGATGCGTAACCTCCTAGAATTCTTCATTTAAAGCCACTATTAAGTTGTGTAATGATAGAGTCCGATCACTTACCCTCCAATAACTCCCCTAGCTACGTTTTCCTGCTTCCTAAGCCTTCCTAGGTCTATATAAATACCCCTAGACCCCTAAACCTATGTGTGAGTGTTAACCTCAAAATATTGAGTCAGAAATGGAAGCTCGCTCATTAAGTCAGGAATCATCGGTCTTTATAATATTTATGTTGTAATAGGCTAGAACTGGTATCGAGCTCGTTAGTTAATCTAATATTGTACGTGTTTCGGACTAAATTCCAAAGTAAACCCGAGCCCGACCCAAGTAAAAACCCACGGCCCATTTAAGCCTCTTAAGGCAACTCAGAGCTATGTGATAAATACCACCTCCCAAGTTTTGAGAGGCTGTTGGTTCTCATTTGTACGTCTACAATGCTAGAATTAACAAAACACTCTTATTTTTCTCTCTATTTTCTCTCTCTAAACTTCTTCTCTTTTCTTCTTATTTGTTTCGTGTAAAATGGATGTAAAATGATCATCATGGTTCCTACAATTGATATCAAGAGCCTAGGGGTAGATAGTGATTGCTTATTTGTAGTTAAAGAGCTTATTCGATAGCTTATTAAGCTTATTTGGTCTCAACAATATTTGTTCCATATAAATTGTGATTTAATCTTTAAAACAAGTAATATTCAAGTGTTAAACGTGTTTAAGATCTTCCTTGGTGTGTCAAAAGTTCTTATAAATAGCTTATTCATGCTTTTCTTATAGCTTAATTTTGAAAAAGTGATTTTTGAAAAAAAAAAGTACAAAAGTTGCGGTTTGAATAGTACATATGCGATTTGGCTTGAAATGCATGCGATTTGGCAGTATGATGTACGATTTGGCATCATAAAATCATGTGATTTGGCACTCTTTGACATGCGATTTGGCACTCTTTGACATATAATTTGGCACTCTTTGACATGTGATTTGGCACATTTTTAAGGTGCAATTTGGCAGTTAGTTGTGAGATTTGGCACATCGATTCTCCAAGTTTGACCAGTCAACTTACAAAGTTTGACACAATCATTTAACAACTTGACTTAGTCAATACCTGCATTTTGACCTTCCATTTTGCAAGTTTGACTTGTCAACATACGTAGTTTAACTTAGTCAATTCTAGCAGTTTGACCTCTTCATAAGACAATTTGACCTAGTCAATTCTTGCAATTTAACTTGTCCACATCCGAAGTTTGACTTAGTCAATTTATGCTATTTGACCTAAAACAACAAACAACAATTCTATTTTTTCATGGTTTCTTATTAATTTAGTAAAATCCCGCGAAAGTCTTACTTCTTTTCTCGGTTTAGTCAAGACTTGTAAAATTCCGTGAACTAGAATCTTCATCATTAATAACCACAATTACAATCAATACATCAACTTAAGATCCTACAAAATCATTTTCACTTCATAACACAACAATCATTCATCATGACTACTCCAATAACAACATCCACAACAGACAGTCAAATGCATAGCAACATCATGACAACTGGTTCAAGAGATCGTTCACCAATGCTTGCAACGGGAAGATATGCTCAGTGGCAATCATGTTTCATAGAGATATGTTGATACAAAACCAAACGGTGAAGCATTGATGTTAGAAATACAAAAAAGTATCGATCACTTCTAAAATGTCATTAAGTAGCTCATAGTTAATATTTGGAACTTAGCTAAGCTAACCAGGTCAACATAAGATACCCCTTATGTTGACCATGTCTTATGTAAGGGTATCAATACTTTATCCTATACTTGGATAGAGATGTTGGTTCATTAATAATACATGGTTCTTTCTCTCTCTAAGTGTTCCAACCTCCTATTTCTCTCTCTAGATTTCTTCACTTCTTTTCATAGATTGTTGTACGTTTGATATCCTACAATTGGTATCAGTCGCCATGGGGTGATATCGTGAGATCGTGTGCGTTTCTTATCTTATTTTGATCATGATTTTTATGGTTTTGGGTCGTGGGTCTCGCAAAAAATCAAACCCAAAATTTTGTGTTTAAAAACCTTAAAGTTTATGTTTTTAAGCAAGATCTAGGCCTAAGATACTTAGTTGTACAAGAAAAATAAGGTAAAACGTCAAAGAGGGTTGATTGAAGTTAAACTAACACCTCTTATATATATAATTTATAATAAAATATATATAATAAGTATAATCTAAAAATAATCAATGAAGCCGAGAAGTAGTATAGAATATCCCCGGGTCGTTTATCCCCAACGAGGCTGTGCTTGAGAATCGATACAGTCGGAAAATTGGAGTTTGAATGAGAGTAATGATTTGGGAGTGTAGAAAGCTAAATTAATCAATAACAAGCAAAAACGATTGAGAAAAACCTAAAAATGAAAGCTAAATAACTTAAATCCTAAAACGGGCACGAAAAACGAGGGTCAAAAACCTAAATTTTGCAAATTAAACCCTAAAACAAATTTAAAAGCTAAAATAGATTCTAAATGACAAATAACGAAGTTTAAAAAAAACTAGACTGAAAACGGAGGTCGTTTGACCCAAAAACGAGTCAAGACAAGAACCGTGCCCGAGACCCGTTCTTTAAAAATCAAAAGTTTGCAAAATTAACCCTACGAAAGTTTTTCTATTTTTCCTACGTAAAATATGACTAAAGAAAATTTCCTAAAAAAAGAAAAATATTTTTTTGATAATTTTTGTATTTTTTATGAATTTTTAAAACTTTTAAAGAAATTAAATTATAAAAAATACTAAACTAATCTTAAAAATTCTGAGAAAATTACCTAAAATACTTTACCCTAAAACTAACCTAAGAAAAATAAGAAACCCGAACTTGAGCTTATAAATAAGCTCAGAATAAGCCAATTCGGGCTTATAAGCTAAAGGGCCAAAACACCCTTATATACCAAAGTGCCCAAGGGTCTAACAGAAAAGACCCAAGGGCACAGCGGTAGGGGTGTTTGTATAAAAGAGGGGTGATGAGGGTTGAGACCCGGGTTCGAGTCTTGCTCACCTGGGTTTCCTCTTATCTCCCTTCTTTTTTTTCTTTTTTTTAGAAAAACTTTTTAAACAAACTTGTTAAGCACATGGGGCTTATCATTTTTTGTAACTACAACTTTTTGAGAAAAGCTAAAAATAAGCTGAAAAAGCTTATTGAAAACAGACAGCTAGCTTAATGTGACTTAAAGGCAAAAATGGCTTTTCTTTATGACTTTTAGCACACGAATAAGCAAAGGGCAAAGCAATAAGCAAAAAGAGGCTTATATCTACACTAAATAAGCAACACCAAGCAAATAAAAAGCATAGACAAATAAGCAAAACAGTGAGCTACTAAGAGAGGCAGTCTTAGCTATTTTTAACACTAAAGGACTAAAAGGAGTTAAAGGGCAAATAAGCTAGCTAAGTAATGAATCTAAAAAAATAAGCTATCTAACCTAATAAGCCAAAAACAAACAGCAATAAGCTAAAAATTTAAGCCAATAAGCCAAGAAAATCAAAAATAAGCTAATGCCAATACTAGAATGCAAAACAGTTGAAATGACTACTTTGTGCTTAATTTTAAGCTACCTAGAGTGCTTCCTAAGGTCTGAAAAGCTAGGGCTTAATAAAGGGGCTTATTGTGCTTTCTTTCTAGAAAAGCCAAAAAAGCTTGAGCTATGGTCCCATAAATAAGCTGAAAATGGGCTTAAAGACAAGCCTCTTAGCTCCTGGGCAAATTTTATAAAATAAAAAAGGGCTTAAATTGACAGCTTAAAATAAGCTGTCAAATAAGCTCAAAATGAAAAATAAAGTTAAGACAGATTGAGCATAGCTTGAGGTGTCGTGCTTGTTGAGCGTTATGTAAAATTTTACGCTTCTAAAAACAATTTTAAAGCAGCTGTTTTTGCAAAAAGAAATAGGCAATTTGGCTTTTGAAAAACTTTTAAAAAATGTTGACAGAATTTGTACAAAACACAAGGAACCCCTAAGGCTTTGGCTCGTTGGTTTTGGCACACACAAATGACATCAAAATAGCACTACAACTTAGGTTTACTAAAGCATTATCCAAATAAGCTCTTTGAGCTTCTTTTAAAACCAACATTTTTTAAGAAACACCTTAGAAAAACGAAAAAACACTTTTTGTGACTTTAATTATTGTGGGGAGAAAACAGACTTAGAAGAGCTTAATGACTTAAGCCAAAGTTGGCCAAGTGACACCAACCCATAACCATCCCATTTTGACCCATTTTGGGCTTAACCCAAACACCCCTTTATAATTTAAAAACGGATTTTAAAACTTATAAAAACTGATTTAAGCTCAAAATTTTAAAGACAACTACTAATAATGTAAATATTAAATAAAACGATAAAAATGTGAGAGCAAAAAAACAAATAAGCACTTGAAAAAGAAGCTCATAAGCTAACAGTAGAAATAAGCTAACTAGACAGTTTTTAGGCAAATGGACAAGGTAAAGGATACAGAGCAACTAAAGGGCATTCTTAGATAACTAAACAATATATAAGCACAAAAAGTCATCAATAAGCTGAAAATAAGCTTGCTACAGTAATTTTTAAGCAAAAATTTAAAAAAGGAGTATACCTTGATCCTTGCTCAAAACAGGATTATGTGAACCTAAATAAGCTCTAAAACCTACCCAAGCTTATAAATAAGCTATACTAAGCACCCCAATGAGCCATCCAAGTTTGCTCATTCATCCTTAGCTTAATCACACAGTAACTTTTTTTTTCCTTTTGAATTTTTCTTAAATTTTTGTTTAAAGGTTTAAAAACAGGTTAAAGATGGCTTATATTAAGAGCTTATATGATTTTCAAAGAAGCACAAGTAACTTAGAACACAATGTGAAAGGCAAACTGAATTTTCATTAAAAAAAGTACAAGTACATCAAAGTAAATTAAGTTAAAAACTAAACTGAGCTAAAAACTACACACTTTGCCACAATGGCTTACAAGCTTTTTATATAGAAGAGCTAAGGTTTGGACTTTTGTCTTCTCTTCTTGTCCTCTTCCTTGTGTGCTTCTTTGTAGACACAAAACCCGTCTTGTGTTTGTTGTGTGTGTGTAAACACAAGTCAATCCTGGCCCTTGGTTATGCTTGCTGCCCACACAAATTCATCAAAACCCTTGATTGTTCTTGGCCAATAAGGTGATTTGGGATTGCCAAGCTGTCACTTTGACTTCTAGGAGGTGAGGTTTGTGGTGGTGACATTTTTGTTGTTATGGGAACAGGAATCAAGGTGGAAAGTGACAGGAGGGGGGGGGGTTATAAGTTTGGCGGGAAATGAATCAAGAAGATGTACAGTACTTCAAAAACGGGGTGAGGGTTTGGGGGTTTTTCACAATTGGTCCCCCATGGTTATAGACGTCCTTGCAAATTTCGTCCTTGTGTTTATACACGTTTGGAATTTTGGCAGAAACACCCCCTAAGTGTTATTTAGTGTATTGCAAGTTAAGTCCTTTTGGGTTATAGCTTTGGAGGGTTGGCAGAAATGACCCTTGTGGTTAATACTTTGGGAAAAATGGCAGCATGAGCCCCTCACAAGCATTTTCTTCATATTCTTCATTAAATAAGTTAGGGATTTGGCAATTTTGGCCCCTAAACTTATTTTTCTTCACTTTTTGACTTTGGATTTGTCGGGGTTGACTTTGGTTGACTTTTTCACACTTGGGCTTTGTCTTGACTTTGTCTTTTCCACGCTTTTCCATTCCGTGTCCGGTTTTGTCGTTTTGGCTTCGTTTTTCGTCCTTTTCTTAGATTTCCGTTCCTGCACAACACAATTAGCAAAACAAGCATATATTTGGCATTTTAAGTCCGTTTTTGGTTATTTTAACTTGTTTTTAAAGGTAAAAGGTATGTGTAGTTAAACACATACCAATTGACGACTTAGATGTTTCATCCGAGATATTCAAGTAATTCACCTTGCAATGTATTTGGTAAAGTTGTCATTTCTGAAAAAACAAACACGAGCAAATGCACAATATATGTAACTTTGCTCATACAATTCAAAAGCACAAATCAATACTCAAATTCACTTTTTGTTGTAACTTTTTCTCTCTATACCAAATAAGCATAACATTATTTTTAACAAAGTATTTAAAACGAGAACAGTTCAATTATCTAAGATTAGGATTAGAAATTATGAAACATATTCTATAAACTATTATTTTGATTTCTTTCTATAAGTGATCGTAAGTGGACTTCGAATATAAAGATGATTCTTATTCAAATGATAATTAATATCAGTATTCTATCAATTACAAATGTTTCGAATATAAACATGGACGTCAAGCAGTGAATTTATCTAGATAACAAAAATATCAATAAAATGACCATAGATATTTTCCGAGTCTACATGTTTAACTATTTTTAGTTATTACATGAAATTACGAAATCGATCATAAGACGAAAAATGAATCATCATGTATTTACATTTTACACCTTGTATTGACGTCTGATTTGTTACGTTAAATGTTCATAATGCTTATGTTATTAGCAATGGTCAAAAATATGCTAAAATCTAACACACTCCTAGTAGGATTGACATCGTTGAAATTCCATCGGGAAATTCACGACAACTTCCACGTTACGCTCAAAACTTGGACGTCGAATCCGAAAGTTCAAACCAAGAACCCTTATAACATATATAAGCTTCTACCATTACTAAAAAGTTAACACCATCGCCCAAATTACAGGAAATTATGTTTTGTCTGTTTACAGACAACTCTGCGACCTACGAATCCTCCATAAGGGAGATCCGTCTTTGATTTAGGTAGATTCGTCTGTGGTCATCAAATTTGAATATATTCCTTTTGTAATTTTGCACTTGTCTAAGGTCTAACAAACATGTAACTAACCTTTAGTACATCATAATTTCTACAACGAAATATTCATAATATCTGTTGATAGAAATAATACCTAAAAACATTGTTAATATTTTTCGATCTCTCTACGTTTTGATAATCACAAAATTTAAAAACAATTAATGAAAAATTAATTATAAACAAGAAATTAGTAGTAAATTTTCATTTCAAAAATTTAATCACTTAAAGGTATGAATAAACAAATGTAATTGTAGTTTATGATAAAGGATTTTTTTATTTAAACTCACACTTTTTATAAAAATGACACAAACATTTTATATCTTTACAAAACATTTTTAGATTTAAAAGAAATGTTTTATTCAAATAAATATTTTGAATTCAAATTTTCTACCCAAAAACGGCTAGAAATGTTCCAGAAAAGACAAAAAAGAGAGCGTCAGGCATGGGTGGCCCCCTTAATTATAACGGACGGTCCCCTTAATTTTAAGGGGACCGACCACCTATTTGGCTTGGGACGGCCACGGTGTCTCTTTTTTGTCACAGCGTGGCCTATATGTACGGACTATTCCCACTGATTTTTCTCTCACCTTTTTGACGCATTTTTTCTGTTCTAAATCAGTTTATATACTCCTTTCATTCCTTTGATCATTTAATCATAAAGCTTTGTTTCTAAGTGATCCAAGCTCAATTCCTCATGTGCAAGAGAAGAATACTTCTTATCATCAAATCAAGAAGTGTTATAGTATAGTTGGTATAGTTGTGTTATATCTTGTAAATCATTTGTGTATATTGTGAAGGTGTGTATCATAGTTGTGTACAATAAGTAGATTGTTGTGATCATTGTAAGTATAGTTAGATCAGGGTGATCTTAGTAAGTAGTGATAGATTGGTGTGATGTGTAGTGTCTTGGTGTGAAGTAAAGTCGGAAGCAAAGTTGAAGTTGTGAAGTGAAGAGAAGGTTGTAAGTAAGACGGAAGTTGTTAGTGAACAAGTTGTGTTTTGTTGTTGAAGTGGTTTGTGTTGTTTTGTGATAGATTGGTTCTAGTAAGATTAGAACTCGACATTTCGCTTAGTGTCCAAAAAATTGGTGTAAGCTAAGTCGTGTACGGTTTTCTCCGCCTAAAAGGAGTTTGTTGACATAGTGAAGATAACTCTCGAGTTTGGTGCTCGGGGAGTGGAGTTAAAGGCGAAAAAGAAGGTGCTTCATTACTGAACCACGATAATCCTATGGGTTGTGGTTTGATCCTTCTAACTCTTATCTCTTGTCTTTCATATTTACTTGTCATTTACTTACATACTTGTATTGTTCATATTGTGCACATATTGAGATACACAAAAGTCGAATCTTAATTTTTATAAACAAAGGAAAAAAAAATCAAAAACTTAATTTTAAATAAAAGCGGGTTTAAAACTATTCAACCCCCCCCCCCCCTTCTAGTTTTCCATAATTGGTATCAGGAGCCACGTCAAACAAGGATTTTAAAATAACCTGTATTTTAAAACTTGAATCGATCTATGGAATCGGAAAAATATTTAGAAGGGAAATCTATGCAAAGACCACCACTATTTGAAAGTAGTGGATTTATTTATTTAGAAAACATAGATTCAAATCTTATATTGAATTCAAAAGATCTGATCTTTGGCATGGTTATTCACCCATGGTGAATTTTCCCAAGGTTATAAATAGCGTGAAGCGTGACGTAGCGGCATAGCCAAGCCTCAAGCTTTAGCGTGAGGCGTTGCGTCATAGCGTTTTTAAGGCGTGACTCAAAGCGGCAAAAAATATTTATTGAGTGGTCAATAGTAATTAGCTACTAGGCTTAAAATTGAGTTATAGAGTTACTAAGCACGAATCTCATGCAACCCAAATCATAAATACTTGTAAATAAGCTCAAGTCCAATAAATATCTTTAAAAAAAATTCAAAAAAAAATAAATTCTTAAAAGCTTCAAAAAAACGCGCCACGCCTTGCGCTATAGCGCGCTATATCACGCTTTATTGCACGCCACGCCTAAAGGCGACACCTTGGCCTGTTTCGTAACGTGGAGGCTACGCCTCGCGCTATGGCGCCGCTATAGCGCGCTACAGCGGCGCTATTTAGAACCCTGCTATTATGTTACATAAACAGACTTAACTATGAACAGACTTAACTAAATATAACCAGTACTAACTCTAGTACTGCTACTCTTCCAGTACTAACTTTAGTACTGCCAGACTTAACTTAGTACTGCCAGTATTAACTCAGTACTACCAGTATTAACTCAGTACTGCCAGAACTAACTAATACTACCAGACTTAACTGTTATACTACCAGTATTAAGTCTTTTACAATCTATTTCCCAACAATTTATAAAAAGACGAGGAAGATGCGTAAAACAACCACATGATGAAAGAAAGTCATCCCAAAGAATTAAAGACGACAAAATTGGCAAAAGAAAAAGAAAATGTTTTAAATGTGGAGATCCAAATCATCTCATCGGAGAGTGTCCATAACTATCAAGAAACTACAATCAAAGAGCCTTCATTGGAGGATCATGGAGTGATAGCGACGAAGATGAAGAAGAAAGGAAAATGTCTCATGGCTAAAGCATCTAATGAGGTACTTTCCGAAACCGAATTCTTTAGTGATGATCATTCATCGTTAGATGAAAAAGATTTAGATAGTGAATATAATCAACTATGCAAAGTAGGTCTAAAAGTCATGACTAAAAATAAATCACTAAAACAAATTAAAAATGGGTTAGAAAATAAAATACTCGAACTAAAAAATAAACTATTCAAATTAGAAAAAGGTAAAAAGGTAAATGAAGAATGCAAAATTTGTCAAGACCTCAAGTTTGAAAATAAAAAGCTTAAGGAAGAAATTTCTAAGCTAAATCAATTTAATAATAGTAGTCACTCGCTTAAGAAAATAATAAGTTTTCAAAAACCATCCGAAGATAAATCCGATTTAGGATTTAATTTTACCAAAGGATCAACTAGTGAGTCTAAACAAATAAATTTTATAAAGTCACAAGAGGTTGAGTCTAAATTAAAAGTAGTAGAATTAAATTCAAGCCCAAGACCAAAATTTATGCTTATAAACAATACTAAAATGCCCATTATAACACCTCATATTTTAGGTCATTGTATGACATTATGTATTTCATAATTTATTTTTAGGGTTTTACGCGTTTACTCT
>BQNB010181806.1:0-12558 GCA_026074375.1 Tanacetum coccineum
ATGATGACTAATTTATTAAATATTTTTATTTAATAGAAAGTGTTAGTTAAATATAATTTAATTATTTTTCTCGTTTCTAAATTTTTTGAGGGCATTTCAGTCACTTTCTGATTGTTTTTGGGTCTCGATCAAAACTAAAAAGTTGTCTGGAATGTCGTTTTACATCAAATTGCTTTAGAGTCCGAGTCGTGAAAACGTGATTTAGTTGGTCGTTTTTGACAAGTCAGCTTAGGACTAGCATATATCTTTTCCGTTTTCAAGTCAAATTAGTTAAAAATGACTTTGCACATGAGAAATGTATAATAATAAATATGTTTTATTATTTAAATATGTTCCGAAATTTTTACCGGTTACGCGGTAATCGTTTCGTGTGACAATAAAAGACCAAAAGTCAAAGGTTAAAATAGTCCTTTAAAATTCCGAAAATTGCCCGATGTTACAGTACCTACCCCTTAAAAAAATCTCGTCCCGAGATTTAATTTGTGTTAACCGATTGTGTGACCAAGAAAAAACTGAAGATTTAATAAACCAGTCCTACACAAGACGCTGATAACTTTATTCAGCAAAATTTAGTTTTTCGACACTTCTTAATATCCGTAAAATTTGGCTAGGTTTGACCAGTGTATTTAATCCATAGCTATACGCTAGCCTGTTAAGTATTATGAGTTATTCCTTGCTAGAACGACCGTAGGACCTTGTAGTTTTCATTCTGTATCAATTTTCATATATGTTTTCAAATTATATATGAGGTGGATGCATTTTATCATGCCACGATTATGATTGTTTGAAGTCTCACGTGTATTGTATTCTTGTGATCAAAAATCAACATGCCACCAAAAAGAACTGCCACAACCACCACATCTATGACTGATACTCAGAATAGGTATTTCGAAAAGTATCACTACGAGTTTCAAGATCGATATAACCACGTTATAAAGAGAGTCTCTTGATAGTGAAAGCATCGAAGGAGAAAGTGTAGTCGCGTGCGTATGTCTGTATAAGGTTCTAAATGTCCGAGGACGGAGTCTCGTTTCTGATATCTGTAATGTTCGATGATTCACATCAACGAGGCTTATGGATGTAAGTATTCAACTTACTTGGCAGTACTAGGATGTATCATGACCTAAGTCTTCGTACTAGTGGCCCGAAATGAATAGTTCGACTATCTCTTTCGTCGATAGGTATTTATCTGGTTTAAGGGGGTTTGCATTACCTATTGGATAAAGTTGTACAAGTTGAGATGTATCGCGACTTAAGTCTTCGCACTAGTGGACCGCTCCAGGACCCAACAACAACAACCTTAACAACAATAACTATAACAAACGATGATAGGATGCCGAGAGTGGGGACATTTCAAGAAACAATATCCCCAAAATAAAGTTCAACAAATGGGAGGAGCTCGCGGAAAAGCTTATTCTATTTTTCGCTGGTGGTAAGACGCTCATCGTGTTTCTCGTTCTTTTTTACGGATTCCGATGATTATCGGTTCGAGTTCATACTCGTTCTCATATGGATACATTTAAAGGACCCACAATCATTTATAATTATTATTTGCATATAAGAAGCGTCCCAATTTATGTAAAATTATGAATTGATAGACTTATGGTTCGGTGATTTACAATTTATTTATTTAAATGAAGAGGCGTCCCAATCCTTTCAAATAAATAGATTATAAATCATCCTACTTAATAATTCCCGATGCAATACGCGTACTCACATAACCTTCAAGGTGATGGATGACATGACGATGCATGTGCTCTAATGAGTATGGGACGAGTGTTCCAAACTCGTCTTCGGAGACGGGGAGTAAAACTACCAAGGAATATCGACCTAGAGTTCAAGATAGTTAATGAGTACTCGGTTAGAGTAAATAAGGTAAAAGTCTTTATGAAAACGAGGTCAACTATAGCATCTATCATTAAAATCATCCTATTACAAAGTCCCGCACCATACAAGACTTGTAATACTTCTGATTTATACATTATATACCCATGTAAACAAAACTTTGTCGGGCTTTGTTGACCTTAGACAATTATCATATCAAATCCTCATATTACAAGTCCAGCCATAAAGACTTGTACTATTAGATTCAATCACATAATCATGTAAACCAAAATTTTTTACGGCATCCGTGTATACGATATTGTATAAGGTTAGAAGGAAAATATTATTCTATTTCGAGACCATTGTTTACTTACCAATGTTTGAGAACGAAATGAGATCATTGTGCAACCCACAATGTCTAAGAAGTAAGATGAGACCATTGTGTAACTTACAATGTTTGAGGTATAAATGAGACCATTGTGCAACTCACAATGTCTTAAGAAATGTACTGGTATTTATATAATAACCCTTACATAAATAAGCGTACGATATATGCAAAAAGGAAAGCAAGCATATATATATATATTATATATATGTATGTCGTTTAAGCACTTAAGGCTAACGTAATGTAAGAAATAAGAAAGTAGCGTGTATGCACTTTGAAAATGTTTGATGTGTGCAATTATTGTGAAAAGGGTTATAGCTCTAGGGTACAATAGAAACCTAGTTCTCTATATACCAGTGCTATGATACCAATTCTTAACACCCCAAAAAAAATGTGTCGCAATGGAAATTATGTCCGGGGGCGGTACTTCATAATACAACAGCACAAGATACAAGAGAACGACCTCTAAATGTGCGTTTGAAAAGTAATCTCGTTGATTTTCTTAAAATTGATATAACATTTGTCCCATAATTGCATCACAATAAAAAGCTTGAAAGCAACACAACGAGATTTGATTATTTGTAGAAATCCATGATGAAATCTTGTCAGATTAGACTCCAATGCACATCAAATAGGCCAAGCATCTAATTCACCTGAGAAAAACATGCTTAAAACGGTCAACATAAAGTTGGCGAGTTCATATGTTTTTGCAAGTATAAATGTTGAACAAAGTTTCATAAAGTATGCATGACCATTTGAATCCTCAAATAGTCACCAAAACGTATGTATGAGTGATATACATCAAAGAGTCATAAAGTATGCATGACCATTTAAATCCCCAAATAGTCACCAAAACGATATGTAAATTGGACCACTTTGTTCAAAAGTAATTGCATTGCCATTTTATTCTAATGAATAATAAATATCCTGTGTGTATAAAATATGATTACAATTACTTAAGTTCATGTAAAACCGATGCACTAATATAACAGGTAGATATTAATGTGTATTTGTTGGGGGCCTCTGTAGTCCAAACCAATCCGTAATCCGAAATGTTATAACGTTCGTTTACATAGTGATAGCTAATCCATAACGAAACAGGGATTGTCAATCCCGAAATAGATCTATCTTTATTAACATGTGCGTTAAGACAACAATGGCTATTACGGATCGTTTGCAAGTATAGCTAATCACCTGAGGGGATTATCAATCCCAAATATATCTATTTTATAACATTCGCGCTCACCCTCCAAATGATTTACAGTTCATGAAGCTGTGACGTAGACTTATATATATACCCATCACATGTGTCCCCTATAAGAACACCCGGGCCTTTATTTAAAGAATATGTACTCCTGTACTGGTGTCCCCTCTAAGAAACACCCCCAGCTGTACTGTATTGTATCAGTTCAATCGCTTAAGCTATCCGTTATCATTTCAAAAAGTAAGAAAAAAAAAAAAAAATAACAAAAAAATACATAATATTTGTGACAAAAAATGAAGTCAAGTATTATGTCCTTTAGCGAGCTTGTAATGGTATGTGAACCAATTTGTAATAAAACACGTAAATGCATTTGCAAACAACTTGTTCTCACCCCATAAATATTGTAAACAAGTTAAAACGTGGGGCTTATTAACCCTCGCCTCGATGAGGAAGAACGATTGACAGATAGGGCATCAACTAAGCCACAAACAAAATGGAGGGGACGAAACGGCTCGATACAAGAAGTTGCAAACTAATCTTAATGGCTAAGTCTACTAGCATAGGATACGTATTTGGATTTCCAGTTGAATGGTTACGTCAAATCGATAGTTGATAATAAACAATATTTAGATTTTTCAAGTTGTAATAGTTTGGTTAGTTAAAATTTTCGTTCTGTAAAATCAAGTTACAAGGTCCTAATAAGTTGTTGCTTTGAGTCGTGATTCACCTTGAATTACGGCTATGGAAATAAGTTGATCTATGGTTGAGTTAAAATGAGTACACACACTTAATTCATATATCCATGTTGGGAGTTAAAAGTTCACAAGTCATAAGTATGAGTGCTTAACATTTAGACTTATATTGACAAATGATCTTGTTTAATTGCTTGGTTTGGATCTAGTGAAAAATCGGGGACGATGAATTTATCCGTCAGGACTTCCGTAGATTATTCTACGGGCGCTTCTCATTCTATGATCCCAGTGTTTATAAAATAAAGGAAGTCGAGCAGGTAGTTAAGAAAAGAAAAAGAAGGAAGATCCAAAAATATTAGGGATAGTTAGTGTACATAAAAAAAATGGTAAAAACGGGACTCGTCAAAGCTTTTGATTCTTTAGTTCCCCTTGACGAACACTTTGCTACTTTTCGAGGTTATTAATCGAGGGGGGTTAAGATTCTTGGCTTCTTGAGTGTTTACTTCATAACATTGCGTGAGGACACGGCAATACCCTAGTATGGGGGATTTTGGTATATGTTTAATTACACATACCATTTTCCATTTAAAACGGACTTAAAAGACTAAAAACGTCAAAGAACAAATTGTATGTTGTTGTTTTGCATTTGAATTGTGCATGAAGGATACACATAACGAAAGCCAAAAAACGACCAAACTAAGCACGGGGATGGAAAAAGACAAAGTCAATCCAAAGCCAAAGTCAGTCAAAGTCAAAAGTCAGGCACATGAAGAAAATACAACCTGAGGGACTAAAACTGGACAAAGTCTTAAGTCATCCAAGTGAAGAAAATACAACTTGAGGGACTAAAAATTACCAAACCTCAAGTTGTATTACAAGAATTAAAAGACAAGGGTCAAAGTTGCAAACCGGGCAGAGATTACATTCAAGTTATATAACTTGAGGGGACAAAACTGCCTACTTCCCCAAAAGCCTTCTTTCCCGCCTCAAAAACCCATGTACAACTTGGATGTCGTCCCATACCTTCTCCCCTACAAAACCACTCGACACCCTAGCCAAAATCATTTCAACCACCCTACTATTTCCCCCCAGCTGTATAAGTGCCATGTTGGCAATCCCTCACCTTTCCCAAGTATCTTCAATGGCTGAGATTGACTCCAAAGAAGCACAAAAGAAATAAAAGGCTGGGATTTGCTTTAGAATCACCTCACACAACAAGCACACTTGGTTTTTGCTCTCACCAAAGAAGCACAAGCTGCAAGTCCAAGAGAAGAAGACTTCGGCTATAAATAGAGCCTTTTGTAAGCCTTTGAGGCATGTATGTTTTTATGTTTTTTATCTTAAATTAATTTAGCTTATTTTCAGTCATTTACAGTTTTAACTTTCAGCTTTGTAACACTTTCAAGTTTTTAATGCAAAATTAATGTTTTAAGTCAATTTACAATTCCAAGTGCTAAGTTTCTTAATTGTGTTGTTGTGTGTTCAAAAAGCTCTCAACACAGCTTATTTATAAGCTGTTTTCATTAAGTAAAAATAAAAAGTTAAGTAGTTAAGAGAAAATCACAAAAATCACTCTCAAATACACCACAGCTTACTTTATGGATGATAAGCCAGTTCTGGATGGGCTTATGGACACTACTAGCTTGTTTTATGCAAGCTAGAGCTTGTAGATTCATTGTTTGACCCTGTTTTGAGCAAGGGTATTGTAAGTCACTCTTTTTCTTGTTTTCCTTATTTACTACAGAACTGCTTATAGTGCTTATCTTGCTGAATTGTTAGTGTAAAAGTGATTTGTGTAACTTTCTTACTTAGTACTGTTAGTTCATTTGATAAAACTGTTAGTATTGAGTTAACACTGCTAGGCCATTTCAGCTTATTTAAGTGCTTATTCTTGATGGAAATTTGTTTAGAAGTGTTTTAATTTGTTATTTGATAATCTGTTTTTAATTCATATAAAAAGAAAAATGATTTTTGAAAACTTTCAGGGGTATTTTCAACTAGCAGTACTAACTTAGAGTTAGTACTGCTAGCTCATTTTTGGAACAGTACTAACTTAAAGCTACCAGTACTAACTCCAAGTTAGTACTGTTAGTTAGTTCTGTTAGTACTGTTAGTCCATTTCTGCTTATTAGCTTATTGTTTCTACTTATTTAAGATTGGTTTAGCTTTTTAGAGTAGATTAAGCCTATTTTAGTTTACTGTCTTTAGTAGAACTTATTTGCCTTTTCAAAATAATTTTAAGAGTTTATCAGTTTTAGCTTTCTAGCTTATTTATCATTTTAGTCTATTCTGGTTGCTTATTCTTATGCTTAAGTGCTTATTTTGGGTAGTTAAACTTCTGTTTTAGCTTATTTGCTTATTTCTTGTATATTTGTGTTTTATTAGCCTAGCAGTACTAACTTAAAGCTAACAGTACTAACTTAACACTAGCAGTACTAACTCCAAGTTAGTACTGGTAGTTAAAACTGTTAGTACTGTTGTTAGTACTGCTGTGTTTATCTTGTTTAATTTAGCTTAATTGCTTTTTGTATTTGCTTATTTAGAGTTAGTTTAGCTTATTTAATTTGTCTTAAGTTTATTTGAGCTTATTTGTGCCTTAGTGTAAAAGTTTTAAGTGTTTTTGCTTTTTCTAGCTTTTATTATTTGTCCAGCTTATGTTCTTTATTTATTTTTATGTACATTTGCTTATTTAGTGTTAGTGCCCAATCATCCCTTGTTACATTCAAACACCAATCATCAATCGTCTCTCGATTTTCCATTCCAGCCTCGTTGGGACATAACGACCCGGGAACACTCTATACTGCTTCCGGTTTCATTGGTCTCGCGTGATTTCGTCCCTTGTTGTGTATTTATACATGTTTGTATTTGTTTACATATTTGAGGGGTGAGTTTGCGCGAGTCACATATCAATCAACAATGTTAAGCATTTTATCAAACACCTTGTGTTCAGGTTTCAACTACGATTATAACTATCAACACTAGACTACCCTATTAGTGTCGTAAACGATGTTACTTCCCTTCACAACAATTTACTTGATAAATTTTCATCTACTTAACATAACCTTGTCTAATTAATCACCATAACGGCTTCGAAAAGTACCAGCATATATAACATTCTACACATATATAATGACTTCAAAAAGTACACCATTGGCATCTTGCATATCAACTTTTAGCAATTCATTCATTCATTATTATTACTAGACATGATTTCATTATTAACAATAAATCAACTAAATTATGAAAATAAAGGGAAAAGGAAAGAAGACCTGAGTAACATCATCTAAGAGCATCTTCTTCTTCAACATCGTTGACTGACCTAGAAGTCATCACCTCCCTCGTGAGGTCATCTTCAGATCACAACAAATTCGAATCAGAATACATAACTGTTAAATGTTTGTGACAAAGATGATCAAAACGTAAATGGGAAAGAGAGTTAAAGAATAATTGAAAAATGGTTATGGATGGAAAGATGAAGTGCAGTGACTGGTTTTGGGGGAAAAGGGAAAATCACATTCATGTGTATGAAAAAAAATTAAGGAATAAAAGAAAAAATAAAAAATAAATGCATTATATAGTTGGACAAAAGAATAGATTTATTAATTAAATCTTAGATTAATCTTTACCATTAGATCAAACCCAAATAGATGGTGGAGATTTGTCCCTCAGTATCTGGGTGGAAACTGGTATGCAAATGAACTTTTCTCTTAGCTTGAATGGATTTTTGAAGATGAATATCTATAATGATCTCAAACTCTGAAATTCAAAAACATCATTTTCGGTTCACGCTTTCCTCGAACACATTACGATTAGCACTTTGTCTTTTTCATGATTTCTTGTCAAATAGCCCGGTAGCTAACTTTTCAACTTATCAGCTTTTCACTTTTATCTCTCACGGTTTCAGGTCAAAATAGATCGGTTGCTAAATTAACAAACTCGAAATTCAGCTCGAGTACTTTTAGTACAAAATATGTAACGGGGCACTTGTTGGGTCGGACCTTTAAGTTCTCTTGGGATTAGATCTTGTACTAAACAAAGTAGTTGAGGTGATTTCCTGCACAAGTGAAAGTAAACCGTTAGCCTTACCGTGAGGACGGACCCCACGATTAGACTCCGGCGTGAGAGTAAGAAAACATGTTGTCAGAAGTATGTGTGTGTATTGGGAATAGTCAGAAAATCGTACCTTTTGGTGTGTCAAAGGATCTCTTTTATAAGGGAGTCT
Organism: Tanacetum coccineum; assembly: GCA_026074375.1. NCBI lineage: Eukaryota > Viridiplantae > Streptophyta > Magnoliopsida > Asterales > Asteraceae > Tanacetum > Tanacetum coccineum. The sequence continues at coordinate 8,328 of BQNB010181806.1, forward strand.
ATTACTAGGGTTTTTTAGTATTTCGCCTACAATTGTAGTGGCCGGAGTGGGACCCTTGTCGGGCAAGCGTCCGCAGTTATCGTTGTAACATTTCTTAATTTCAGGTCATTTTATGACACCTATTATTCGTCACTATTTATTTCGGTCCAATACGCGTTTACTTTTAGTTTAACTTTTAAGTTAAATCGCGTAGACTAGAAATAATCATTTAACGTAAACGGTCACCAAATAAATTAATGTTTACGTCAAACAAGTGTTATATAATTATTAAGAAGATAATTATTAACTTTGCGAATTTTATTTTTATTGGTCACGTAAAAGGCTTACGTTTCGCAATAAAATACATTTAGACACACCTCGGAAATACCTAGACTTACCTAGACTCAAACCAAGACCCCTTTTAAACCTTAAACACAAAATTAAATCAAATCTTGTCTTAATACCTCACTAGGGCCGAATATGGGAAGAGGTTTTTCGACAAAAGTGGAGCACATGTTTTCTAACTTTCATCTATTCTTTTTATCCTCTCAGTATTAATATAAATAATTTTTAATTTATATTTTAATATATAATATATATATATATATCTTTTAATTTTATTTTCTATCTTTTATCTCAAATCCAAATTCAAATATTAAACCAAATACAAATCTAAATTTAAATGCTAATCATAAACCCAATTACAAATCAAACGGGCCCTTAATACTAGTTAACTTATGTGTGCACTTTAATTTTGCAGGTATGGAATTGGTAGTATCCCAACCAGGAATATGCACTGACACACACTTTTTACTCCCCATGTACCAAAGACTCATGTGTGAATGTATGCGTTATAAAATACGGATGGCGCTCTTGGGGAGAATGCAAAAACCGAGTTACTTGTTGTTAGCCATTTTGATTGCCCTCCCAAAGGATTAAAGCAATTTATTCATCAAGTTTCCCCCCTCCCTTGCATTGTCTAATTTCCCATACCCTCCACATAGAAAGAACCCCAAACCCTAAAATGTAATATTTTCTAGCGAACTAGGCTCGTGCGATGAATGGGTCATCATAATATAATATCAGAATTCAATAAGGTTATTGGAAATACTCTCTACAGTGATGTTTTGTATTGCTTCCTTCTCAACTTTATAGTTCATATTTTTTATTTCGGGATATCTCAAAATAATAACCTTCTTTTTGTCTTAATTAATCAAAAGTGGTTTTAGTAGGTGAGGTACTGAGGATGTTATTTGACTGGTTGAAAAGTGTAGTTATCTCACTTTTTTTAAACTTTGAGTTTTTGTTTGAAGACCATAATTTTGAGATAGGAGTATTGTGTTTGGTTTAATAATTACTAGTGATCTAGCATCGTGCGATAAATGGGTCTTTTTATTTTTTAAACACAATGGGTCATTTAAATATAACAATAAATTTAATAAGGTTATTGTAAATACTCGTTGAGACAATGTTTTATATTATGTTTGGTTTAATAATTACGATGAACGACCCATTTTAGTATAATATTAAATTCAATAAGATTACTGAAAATACTCATTAAATTAATGTTTTACATTGCGTTTGGTTGTTGAGTGCACAACATTATAGTGTCAGAAATCACATGTAATACGTTTGATACAATTCTATATTTACATTTATAGTACGATATTCGCGCGTTGCGACAACAGATATCTTGTAATTAAAATTTAACAAGGAAACACGATTCATCAAGTAAATGTTTATCAAAGAATATATAACAAGGAAGATGTTCATTAAATAATAACGAAGGAACAAAATTGTTCACCAGAAAACAAAAGTGTAAGTTATGTTGTTAAAGAATACAATTTTGTGTTATGTTCATCACTCTTTTTTATGTTCACCAATACGTGTTCATCAATGTAAATCACTTTTTTATGTTCATTAATGTACATCGCTTTTTTATGTTCATCCATACATGTTTGTCAATAAAAATTGTTCATCGATATACTGGAAGAATATTCATCAATACAAAATGTTCATCAGTAAAAAATATTCGTCAATACAAAATGTTCATCAATATTCAAATATTGATCAATATTCTGGCTGTTCATCAATAATCTGGCCAAAACAGATAAGAAATGACACATGTCAACATCTGATGACTTATTTTAGCTTTTTTTAAAATGAACAAACTTTTTTAGTTGATCATTTTTTGATAAGCACAAACTGTTTTCCAAAATGTTTGATAATACAATTCATTCCCTAATTATATATATGCACGAACTACAATTATGGCAGAAAATACATGACACATTACAGAAAGAGAAAATTTTCAAAATGACCTAATTTTGAAACTATAATCCATTTTCTAGCTTAATAAAAGGTTATTTTTCAAAATATACTAGTGCCATTAAACACTTGTGCAGTTCCATGATACGTATCTCAATTTTAATTTGAAAAGTAATAGTAGTTGTGTGTTTTTTGTGCGACTGACGATTATTGTATTTTCGTGTGATAAAATTTTGTCTTTTACCAAAATAACATAAGGAAAATCGTTTTTTTCTTTAAGCTTTTTTATATTTTCTAAATAAAAGATAGCGTCTGATCGCACGAAAGGACAATTGTTGTCACTCACACGGGTTGTATCTAATTGTTCATTTCGTAATGTTTGTGTGAGTTGGGGAGATGTGAGTATTCTGGTGCATGTAATTGAAATGTGACGCTCAATGTTGCTCATTCAAAAAAGTAAAAAAACATGAATCTATTTGAGACGCTCCATGTCGTGCTTCGTTACGGTGATTTTTAGCCTTCAAAAGCCTTCTAGTCTCAACATGGCCTTTTGCAAGTTTGAGATGCTTTTTGTGTTCGTCTACGGGAAGAAAAGTTAAGTCAATACCCCCATATGTTTGTTAGATGATCTCCATGTTATTTTGATCCACCTCAATACGGGTCATTAGTTAGATTGTAAATATTGAGTATTTAAAAGCTCAAGTGTAGGGGTACGTGTTATAAACCCCATGTTATGATGTATTATGTTTAAAAAATAGAAAAGAAAAAGCAAGAGATTGATGTAGATTTGTGCAGAGTTTGTATATCTTCGTCCGAGTCTTGGCTTAGCAACTAAATCAGCGTGTATTCTTATAAGTAATTAGCTAACCCTTCCACTCCAAATTCACCCAAAGCCACCTAAATGTATCCCATCCGTTTCTGTTTCCATTATATGTTATCTTACATCTACACCCCACAACCCTTTAAAAAAAGACCTCTTAGATAGTAATGAATAATGCATGCGCCTAGCGGTGGAGGTTTGATCCTTTACCAAGCATATGGTAATTTATATGTTATGACCGGTAATGAGTGTTGATTTTTCGTTTCCCTTATATGTTATATTTTATTATACACCCGAGTGAAAGAGAGAATCACAAACACTTATGTGAGGTGCTAGTATTTACTTTCTGTGCTTTTAATTATGAGGTCTAGAAGGTTGTGTTGTAAAATACTTTTAAAGAGTAGGTAAAATGACCCTCATATTGCTATTGTCTATGTAGAAAAGCCCATTTACTTGAGGACAAGCAAATCCCAAGTGTAGGGGTATTTGATGATGTGTCATTATATACACTTTTTCAGGGTCGTTTAACCCCCTAAATCATGCATTTATGCCCAAAATAGGTACTTAATCATTCCTTTTCAGGTATTCAACATTTGGAAGGCATTTGGAGGAAATACATGTGACTTAGGCTCATTTGGAGAAGAAACAAACATGACTACAAACCTACACCAACATCTCTCAAGAATTTCTACTCAGAAGCTGGAGACGGCGTCACAGATTACATGTGACGCCATCACAACCCATCTCAAGACGGCGTCACAAGATCTCCAGATGGCGTCAGATTGTATGACCCAGCCCATTATCTAGAATATTCTATTCATGATGGCGTCATACGATTAACACGCCATGCCATCACAACGATTTTCCTATAAATACAAATCTGTTTTTAGGGATGATTTCAGGGCCTCAACCCTATTGTACTTCAATTCATGTTTTAATCAAGTAAGATTATCTTAATCAATTAATATGTCTATGTGTTGCTTGATTCATTATTGTTCTTGCTTTACTTATAACATGCTTGGCTAAACCTTCTAATGTGTTTATTTATGATTGTATGAAACCTAAGATGTAGATTTTAGTGGTGTTGCTTCTTGTGATGAATATGCATATTAGGTCTTAGAAAACCAGCTTTTGTCTGTATCGTTGTTGATATGTCTAGGAAAA
>BQNB010181809.1:0-12558 GCA_026074375.1 Tanacetum coccineum
GATTTCAATTCCATCAAAATCCTGAAAATTATGCGAACCAAACGGGGCCTTAGTGAATAATTTTTAAAAAAACCTTTCAAAATTCATTAAAGATTCATTTAGAAAAGTAACGAAATGGTTGTTAGTTTTTTAACGGGAGATGAAAAAAAAAACTAAATTGACTAAAAAAAACTTAACATCCTTTATGTCCAAAAAAAGTATAGTACCTTGATTGGAAAAAAACTCTAAGTTGAGTACTTTTTTGTGTCATTTGCCCCATTAGAAACACACTTTAAGTCAATGTTGCGAAAAAAGCCTACAAGGCCGATTAATCGTCGCATGGGCACTACTGGGCCACAACATTTCCAATTTGTGTAAATTGGTTGAACAAATTGGTCAATGACGGTCAACGATGATCAATGGTGGTCAAACTTACCAGAAATACCCAAAACTCACCGTAAACGTGTTTTAATCACTTATAGTAGTTGTTTATATCTATTACAAGTTGTGTTTTTTAAAAACCTTGACGGAAAATAACCAAAACTCGTCGCAAATACTCAAAACTCGTCAGAAATGGCAAGAACTTGGCGGGAATGTCAATCCGATTAATTCCACCTAGACCGATTACAAGCTAGAAGGAAGTCGACTGCCCGACTATCGATTCGCGATTTTTGCAATATTGCTTTAAGCACTCAACAACAATTTGAAAGTTGGATCTCTTCATTTATTTTTTTTATACATTAGAGATCTAAATGTTTACCGTCATATTAGTTATTTTGTGATGCAGTTGAATATACTTTTGACCTGTTTGACGCTTACTTTGTTAAATCTTTTAGCACAAAAGGGTAAATATTCATCATTGTGACAAACTATGTTCCTACATAACATGGGTAAATTGGGATTATGATTTAACTTTAATGATTGTTTCACTATGGTTTCATTCTTAATTAAATTTTTATGTTTAAGACCGTATATATATGGGTATTAAAACTACTGATAACAGATGAAAAATAAAACTCATTGTCAAATAATATATATATACTATGAATGAGTTAAAACTACGTCGTTTTGACGTAGTTGCTACAGTAACCGCCCCATTTGGCTCCCATTTTGGGCCGGCCCATTTGACATTTTTTTTTCTTTTTCTTTAACTTGGCAACTTAAAAAAATTGCTCGGCACAAAATAGGAAACAAAATTACAAAAATACTTATTTATTCAGATAAAAAAATATCCGCAACATGAGATCAAACACATAAGCCCATATAAAAAAAACAAACTATTAAACATGAGACCGAAAAAATAAACCCGCACAAATTAATATAAAAAAAATTGCTCGGCACAAAATAGGAAAAAATATTACAAAAGTACTGATTTATTCAGATAAAAAAATACCCACGACATGACGCCTAACACATAAGCCCATATAAAAAAAACAAATTATTAAACATGAGACCGGAAAAATAAACCCGCACAAAAAAAAAACTTAACGCCTCGCATCAATTAATGTCACGCATCAACGCGCGAACAATCATGCTTAACACATATTTACCCAAATCTCATAAAATTATATTAAAAAAAACCCAAATAGCAAAAAAAAAACAAACATTTAAACATGAGGCCCAACAAATAAGAAAAAAACAAAGTATTAAACATGAGACCGAAAAAATAAACCAGCAAAAAAAAAAATTAATGCCCCGCAGTATCGCGCGGGCAATCACGCTTGTTAAAATTAATAGTTGACTAAATTTAAATATTGGATTTATTGCCATATATGGTTTATTATGGTTAAATGCACATAAAAACAATTATTTTTTATTAGTGAGGATTTTTTACTCGTGTTGCGCTGATGGACACAGTGTTTTACGTTAATTTTTGTTAAACGGATGGTTTCTAACGTCGAATTACATAATTTCAGCTACAATGTAAGGCATGGTTATGCAAATTTTTGTTTTCTTTAAAAAGAAAATTTTATGGATGATTTATAGAATGTTAGGTAACATACATGGATCATTTGTGTAGTTTTTTACATGGTTGGTCGTTAAGATCTTTTAACAAAAGCTAAAAAAAAGGAATATTTATGTAATTTTCATTTCCACCCGAAAAAAATTTGGGGTTGATTTTTGCAGTGACATTCAACGACAAAGACTATTTCTGTAAAATTTATTAAATTGTTGGTCTCTAGGTACGGTTTCTACAACGACATGGAAAATTTAACACTAGTTTGGGGAAGATTTTTGAAATGCCAGGTAACGGCAGAGATTACTTTCAAGGACGAATCTTGCAAACGACCGAGTATTATTGTAAATTTTCAAAAAAAAAGACAAAAATATGTAATGTTTGGTTTGTATATATATATTTAAATTAAAATATGTTCAACATAGTGTAATATACTTTTTTCCTTTAGAGGAAACGGTATCATAACATTTGTAGACGGTAAATTTATGTGTCATGTAATTTTGCGCCACCCTTTGCATGCCATCATACCGGAAGGTTGCGCCAATAAGCCTAACGCCACTATACTGGCGTACACCAATTCTTTCTCTTTTTTTTAATTGGTTTTGCGTGTGAGCGTTGTGTTTTAATTGGGTATGTATATGTCTAAATGAAGAAAATGATATAAAATTTGGCATGTTATGAGTGAAGAGGTGTTTGGATGTGTGTATTAAAATAAGATAATACTAAGTAATATTTGACACTGATTTGACATGCCATGACACCGGGTCCTTTTAATGTTTATGTCTATATGACCTCCAAACAAGCATTGACAATTTCATCTGAAGATCATTTCTCAATTATTAGCGGTCCGACCGTCCGAGTATTAGACATGTTCGTTGTTTTTTTCTATTTGTTTGTGTGATTTATCGGGCCATTTGGTAAGATTGGTCCATTTCATTCGAGAATTTCCGGTTCCTCACACGGGTACAAATTGAAGTATATGTTTGGTAAAATAGTCTTGTCATTTATCGGTTTGCAGGGAAAAAATTATGTCAATTACGTTGGATAATGCTAGCAACAACATAAGCGTCATGGAAAAATTAATATTAAAATACAACCCACCAATGGCGGGTAGGTTTTATCATAGTCGTTGTGTTGCACACATCATTAACTTGGTTGTGCAAGCTGGGTTTTTTTTTTTTTTTTTTGGAACGGAAAATTGAAAATTAATAAAAAAAACTAGCAAGAAGCTAGGAATTAAAGGATTTGGACTTTAGGGATCATTTCATCCATTGGAAATCCAATCAATATTGATTTTAACATCTATTGGAACACCAAGGTAAAAGTGTACGAAACCAATATCATCAAAAAGTAAAACACAAGACGAGGTTAGCTCCATAAGCGGTGAGAAGATCCAAAAAGCACTTGGTTGCGGAATTTCCAAATCATCCACCACATAACATAAAGACCCTTCTTGATTTTCCTTTTGAGCTTTAGACAATCTCGAGTTAGTAGTTTTGAACAAGCAATCAATTTTCGTATCATGAAAATCTGGATATCAATTTCCCACATCGAGCAATTTTTACGCCATAAAGTCCGAGCTAAATTAAAGAGTAGAAAAGATGCGAGCATGATTCCCCTAGACTAAACCACTTTTTTGGGAATTTATGTAGATGGATTATTCAATCCACCACGAAGGATATGGTTAAGTCTAGTTGGGGAGTTAATCCAAAACAAACTTTCCTCGCTAAAATATGTTACCTTTATTGGATCCAATTTCATCACATCGGTTGTATCGTCTCCAAACTAAAAGTGAATGAATATCATCAATAAATGTTTAGCCGAGTGAACAGAAAACGTCACCAGAAGATCCAAGAAGCCATGCCCATCGATCATTGGAAGGAGATTAAAGATTATAGACCCAAACAAGGTTAAAACTAGAGGGTGTTTGTAAACACAACTTCTTGATATGGTATCAGTGGATGAATATTGGAGGCTGCTCTTTACTTCCACCCCTTCCAGGGGGCGAGTTTCTACGATAGAAGCAACAAACGAAGCATCATGAGTCTTTTCTGCAAACGTTAATACATTTTTTGAGCTCCCAACGCATATATACGAGGGAAAAAGATCTGCTAATGGGGGACATCATTTAATCCAACAATCTTCCCAATAAGTGAGTTCTCTTTGTTCGCACGTTTACCACTTTCTTTTTCAAAAGCGCAAGGAAGGTTAATACCCTTTTGCGGACAAAGACAATTGAGCTCTTTCAAGATCAATTTCCAGGGGCATAAACTGGAAAACCGAACCTGTGTGAACAAAAGGAGAATGATTGCCATATAAAACAGCAATAAGAAGATGCAAAGGGATGCCTCCTGCGGAATGAAATCTCACAAACCCACTAAATAATAAGGATCTATAAGGCAAAGAAGACTGGACACACCTAGCCCTCTTTTTGTTTAGAAGCCCAAAAATTTTTGTTTCCAACTAATCATAGAGATCTTTTTCATTTATATCGGCACATTAAACAAATTTTCTCGCGAAGGGATTCCAAGTCACGAGAACACCCAAACAGCTTTATAAAGCGACATATGATAAAGAGCTCTAAGGACGTCAGGACAGACTTGCATTACGTAATTAAGACGTCAACCAAATGGAAAGAGTCTTATATTTTCCATTTGATAATTCGTTAGAAAACCTTACCAATTATCTCATCCAAGCCTTTCTCCTAGAGGAGGACATCCACCTTGACACCAAGATAAGAGAACGGAGTGGGAAAAGTAGAAACACCCAATAATGTTAGCTGCCGCGAGAAACCATTCTCATTAGAGGACTCCATATGCCATGGTTTACTCTTAGATATTGATTTGAAGACCCGAAGCAAAACTGAGCATTTGAGCCATACGAAACTATGGTTAGATTGTTTTTGCTTATCCTTTTGCCAATGAAGACTGCGTCATCAGGGAATAGAAAAGATGAGATAGCGTCAAGCAATTCATCAAATCGGATACCCTTAAAAAGATCAGCATTTATGATATTATTGAAAGAAAGATGCAAACTTTCCATAACTAAGATGAACAAATAAGGAGATAAGGGGTCTCCTTGCTTCAAACCCTTGTGGAACTTAAATTCAGCGGTCGGACTACCATTAACAAGAATAGATCCCATAGCCGACGAAAGACTCCTTGAATCCATCCCTCCATTTCAATCCAAACCCAAAGTTTCTTAAAATAATATCTAAGAAGGCCCCATCTCACAGATCAAAAATCCTTTCAAAACCACTTTAAAAAATCTTGGCTTTCGATTTATGAGCTTTCACAAGAAAATAGCCTCATTTAAGATGACAAGGACCCGTCAAGAATTTGGCTGGTTCGGTTGGGGTTGGATACAAAAGCAGAATTGAACATCACTAATAAGCTCAGATATTACCATCTTAGCGTTTAGCCAAAATCTTAGAAACGATCTTGTAAAACGCCCAATGACGATAAATTTGGTCCTTGTTTTCTTTAACCAAATTTTCGCATCATGTTTCTTAGGGATTAGAGCAATGAAGGATGAATTACATCCAGGAGGGAACTTACTTGAGATGGAAAAAACTCACGGATAGCAATTAACAAAATCAAGCTTATGAATATCAAAAAGTTGAATTAAAAATCAAAATGAGAAACCGTCCGGACTGGCGTTTTATTGGTTTCCGCAATCCCCAAACCGTTTCTTGTCTCATCAATCTGTAATCATCAACACTTTATGTCCATCCACCTGCTCAGAAGAAAGAGTTTTGAACCAAATGACAATCATTGTCAATACAAGGACCAGGAAGGACTCTCAAAACGTTGCAAAGTGCATGAGAAATTCATTTTTTAACCTTGCAAGGTTCGTCAATCCAATCTCCATATTATGAGAACACCACGATAGGCAAGTTGCGATCTTTTCTTATTAATTATCCCATGAAATATTTGGAATTTCTCATCGCCTTCAATGGACCCATCTACAAACCTTTGCCTTCTTGAGCTAAGTCTAAAGAGTGACTTTTGTTTTAAAATTATGAAGCTCCTTTAAGAGAGAAAATCCTTTCAGTGACTAACTCCTCGTTGCTAAGCCCATTATCGATATAACTTGTCAGATGATCAGACACGATGCTATGATAGAGCCCAAGTATCATTAGAGCGTTTTATATCATCTTTACACCGTCTTTTATTGAAGCGTTAGAAACTGCCTGTGAAGCTTTATCTTTTAAAAGGAATAATCTTATTAGATCATTAGAAATGAATTGCTCATGTATCCTTAATGAGTTATTTCAAAATCCTTTCTTGTGAAACCAAGAATGATTGACACGAAAATGGGATTGGCCCGATAATCAGTAACATACTTATCGCGCATAATGAGGGTCTGTGATCAGAAAGAGGCCTGTCAAGACAAATAGCTGAAGAGAGGGAATATTTCAGAAGTAACCCTTTCAGCAAATTAAAAACCTATCCAATTTACTCATTTTTGGGCCCGATTGATAGCCAAGTAAACGAATATATCCTTCAAGGGGAAGATCAATAAGCCCAGCGCTGTAGGATGAAGTGATTAAAAGCAATTGGCCTGGTTCTAAAGGTCCCCATAATTAATCTAATGAAAGAGTCTTTCAACCAAATGTTAAAAGATGTTTTTAAATCTGTGATAAAATGAAAACGCTTATATTTGAATCTGTAGGGAGCAGATAACCTTGTTATTCACCAATTTGGACGTTGCTACACGATGGGAACTCTCACTATTTGAAAATGTTCGAAAGTGGTTTGAAAACAGAAAACTCATTGAGCGTTTTTTTTCCTACATTTTTGGTCAATAAGAATGGTTTCCGGTGTGGGAATTATTGGGTTATGATTGGAATGTTAAACCATTACTTGAGTGTATCAAAATGCTACGTTAATTTTGTCGGGGGTTCTATACCCAAATTCCATTGGTGTACTTTCACAGATTTTTTTTTCATTGAGTTGCAAATTATCTGATTTAGAACTTGAGGGCGGGAGTTTTTAGCATGTATGGTTAAAACCAATGAAGAAAAAACTTAGGAAGTATTTTGAAAAACATGCCACGATAATTACTTGTTCAGCGCTTTAAATCCATGTTTTTAATGTATCCGGGGGGGAGGTCTATCTTATCGAGAATATAAGTAGGCGACTTTGGAGTTTCAAGATGATGGTTTTGCAAACGAGGTCATTGGGTTGGTTTCACGAATCCTTTTCAGGTTTGGTATAATATGTATTATACAAAATATGGTCTAAACATACTCAATCATCAAGTGGTGGGGTTCTTCATCGGTGGTGTGAGTCGTGATTCCTTATGCTGTTTGTACACGGTTTAAAAGGACATACAAAAAGGCAAGGAGATCCTACAATGTCCTCCGAGTAGTGGAGCAAATATCTCATAAGCGGAATTTTGTTCTCACATCTTCATCCCACTGACTTTGCAACTTTTGATGTATTGGGGTTTTGGAAAGCAAAGGAAAATCTGTTCGGTTCTATCCCGCTGGCCATTGGGATTATTAAGTGTCCAAGCTTCTTTCGGTTAGCTTATGAATTCAGCATTTTCAACAAGTGGTAGGTTGTTGTCAATCCGAGAATCAGACCAACTCAGGAGTCTTTAGAGTTGTGCATGGCTTGAAGCGATCACTTAGACGCTCAGGAGCGGTAAACAAGAACATCTCTCTTGAACTACACTAGACGTTGAAGAATGTGTCTTTAATGACGAGGTGCAACAATATGAAAGCACTCAACTTAACGATCAAGAATTGCCTGTTAGATGCTACTAGCGACGGCCTCTTCAGGAGAACCACGACTATGATTATATGATGGCAGTGGAGACGAAGGACCAAACCGGAGACATGGACTGATGGGTCTATGTCACATGGTTTTTTTTTATACTAGTATTGTGTTGTCATTTTAAATGTTGTATTTACTTTATGTTGTTGTTGTATTTCCTTTATGTTTATATTTTCCTTTTTTGTTGTATTTCGTTTATTGTAATTTTCTGGTTGTATTAAATAAAAGTTGGAAGTTATTCAGGTTTATAGTATATACCAAAAAAAAAAAATAACAGACTCCAAACCGGTTTTACAGGTTACGGAAAGGTTTCTTTGATTTTGGGTTTGTTCAACCTATATAAACCCATCTCAATTGCACAGTTTACTCACGTAAACTCTCTTAATCGCTTTCTTCTATCAAACCCTAATCTTTTACTCATCGTCGCTTATCAATTCATCAAGTATGGTTGTTCTTGAATCATGCCCTAAACATAACATGGTCGCTTACTTGGAAAAGACTGATGGGAATACAGAGTTTCATGAGATTATCAGCTTTCTTAGGCGAAGCTCCATTCACTATGCTCTCACAGTAAGTCTTGTAGTCTCTACTACATTTGTTGAAAAGTTTTGGATGTCTGCTAAATCTAAACTAATCAACAATGTTAGGTATATTACTGCCAAAGTAGCTGGCAATCCTGTGTCTATCTTAGAGGCATCAATAAGAAGTGATCTTCTTTTTAATGATGCTGATGGGACAGATTCTTTGCCAAATCAGGCTATATTTGATGCTATTCAACTAATGGGTTATGAGGGGGATCTAACTATCTTAACATTTAACAAAGCCTTGTTTTCACCCCAGTGGAGATTTCTTTTTCATACCATGAATCACTGCATAAGTTCTAAAAGCACTTCTTGGGATCAAATTCCCACTAATATTGCCACAACAGTAATTTGCTTAACCACTAATAAGAAATATAATTTTTCTAAATTAATTTTTTATGGTATGATGCGACACTTGGATGCAAAGAAAAAGTTTGTTATGTATCCAAGATTTATTTCAGTCTTTTTGGATAAACAGCTAAAGAATGTGCCTGTGCCCTTAGACCATTTTCCTATTAATGCTTTAACTAGTAAAGTTTTCTCTTTTATGGTCAAAAAGGGAAAATATTTTTCAGGGAAAATCACACCTCTGTTTCCTAACATGTTGGTTCAACCAACAGAGGATGAGGGTGAAGGGTCAGAAAGACCATCTGAACCTCAACCCGTACCCTCTCATCCTCACCCAAGTACAGACAAAAATGAGACACAGACTAACCCTTCTCCCAAACCTTCAATTACCTACTTCTCATATTACTGATTCCATTCCAGAGGGTTCTGGTGGGAATCATGGAGGTCAGTCATCTAGTGATAAATCCCTTTCAAGGAATGAGGGTGGCATGACACTTCAATGTGTGTATGATCTTTGTATCTCCTTGTGTACACAAGTTACAGATCAAGCCAAAGAAATTAAACACTTGAAGGCACAGATCAAGAATCTTAAGAAGAAAGCCAAACCTGTTATCACACACCACAGAGCTTGGATGAAGAGTATATCCATGAAGCAAAGATTGGTTAAAAAGAAATCCTTGAAGAAACAGTGGATGCAAATGGAGTCTGTATCCAAACAGGGGAGGAAATCCGCTAAAGTTGAACCTATAGTCCATAAAGATCTAGCTTTTGATGAGCTTGATGATGATGAAATTGATTATATGGAGACTGAGGATGCTCAAGATGTGGGGAGGACAAGATATGTAGTGCATGAAGAGAAGGAAAGTGTAGAAAAGGAAGTTAGTACTGAAGATGCACTTAATACTGCCGACAGACCAGATGAAGGTACTGCTGATCAAACTGAAGGAAGAAGTGCTACTCCAACGACTCCAATACCTACTCCTACAATATTTGGAGATGATGAAACTATTACTCAAGTTCTTCTCAACATGAGCCAAGCCAAAGCTGTTTCAAGAGAAAAGGAGAAAGGAGTTGAACTGAGAGATGTAGAGAATATTGAAAGACCAAGGCCTACTTCAACAAGATCTCTTTTAACTTTAAAGCCTCTTCTAAAGATTGATCCCAAAGACAAGGGAAAGAAAAAGATTGAAGAAGATGAATCTGACACTGAATCAGAAGATATTAATGAATCTGAAAAGAAGTTTAAGATGCTTGTTCATGATGAGGAGATTGCAAGAAAGATGCAAGAGGATTGGGAAGCAGAAGAAGAAAGGAAAAGATTAGCTGAAGAAGAAGCTACAAATGCTGCTCTTATACAAGATTTTGATGACATCAAAGCAAGAATTGAAGCTGATAGACTTCTAGCATTAAGGCTTCAAGAAGAAGAGAGAGAGCAGTTCACTATGGAAGAAAGAGCAAAATTCCTTCATGATACAATTGTAGCTCAAAGAAGGTTTCTTGCAGAACAAAGAGCTGCTGCCATCAGAAACAGACCTCCTACAAGAACTCAGCTCAGGAGTCAGATGATGAATTACTTGAAATATGTTGGAAAAAAGAAACACTCAGACCTGAAGAATAAAACTTTTTAAGAAATACAAGCTTTATATGAGAAAGTGAAAAGGTTTGATGAAAGTTTCACTGTTATTGGTTCCAATGAGGATGAAAGAAAGATTAAGGAAATAAATGAAGGAGCTAGTAATCCTGACAAGAAGAAGTTTGTCAAGGAAGATGTCTTAACAAAGGTACCTACAGAGCCAGATGTAGCAGAGCAGGGTACAAAGAAGAGAAAAGGTGGTCATATGAAGATGATTGCTAGGAAAAGGAAAAGACCATAACCAGATGTTGATAGTGAGGATGAACACATAAAGTGTCTAAAGATTGTTACATTTGAAGGTACCATAGATAGTGAAATAATGGAGAGAAAATTTGTCATTGCTAGGTTAGACAAGGTACCATCACCAGATGGAGACTATCTTGTTATTTACAAAGCCAATAGGAACTTTAGGGCATTCAACTATCTATTGGAGGTACTTCATATCTTTGACAGGCAAGATTTATTTCACTTGTATGACTTGGTGATGAAGCAGTACTCAGAAGTCACACTGGAAGGAATTGAGTTGATTCTTTGGGGAGATTTGAAGATAATGATGGAATCCTCAACAGAAGAAAATGATCAAAGTGACTTCTGGAATAATCAACAAAATTAGGAGATTGTCAGATGGAGATTATATGAAGCTTGTAGAGTTTACATATTAGAGCTTGAAGATGGGACAATCATTCATATGTTGGTTGAAAGAAGGTATCCTCTCTCCAAGGATTTGCTGCAAAGAATGCTTGATTTTGGATTAGAAGTCGAGGTAGAAAGTACTGCTGCATTAGATTTGATAAGGTTCATTAAGCAACAGCTTAATGAAGAGTAAAGATGAAATGGAATTGAGAAGGGTTTGAGTGTTGGCTAACCACCACACAACAAATGGTCATCAGTTCACCATGCTTAATAGGCATAAGAACTGGCTAGTCCATAAGCAAACGGCTTATGGTAAAGACTTCTCAAATCCGTTTATGGTTGACAATTTACCAAAAATTGTAGGGTTCTCAACTCACCTTGCTTCATGGTTAAGAGTTGGCTAGTCCAGGATTAAACAGTTCTTAGTAAAGACTACTCAAATATGTTAATAGCTGATAGTTTGCTAAAAACTATATGGTTTATCAATGCACCATGTTATGGCAATGAAGTATTGGCTAGTCCAAAAGCAAACGGTATTTGGTAAAGACAAATCAATTCCGTTGATGGTTGACAGTTTACCAAAAACTATATGGTAATCAACTCACCATATTTTGAAATAAAGAGTTGACTATCCCAGAGCAAACGGCTACTGGTAAAGGAAAATAAAATCCGTTTATGGCTGGTAGTTTGCCAAAAACTACAAAGCCAACTTAGTTGGATTGTTGCTGAAAAGATGTTGCTGTTGAAGACGTGTTACAGAAGGATAGCAAAAGTTGTCAAAGATTATTAAAGATCAAGATTTGACAAAGTGTTTGGATACATCCTCCAAGAACTTAAGAAGAATAAACCGAAGAAACATGAAGTTAAACAAGTTCAACAATCATGTTTAGGGGAGAATTGTTGGGAATTATACATTCCTAACTTAGTACCGTTAGTTATATACTTAGTACTACTAGTAATAGTTAGTACTGACAGTACAAAATTTTAAGTACTGCTCAGATAGTTAGTACAGTTTGTATAAGATAGTTAGTAACGTTTAAGAGATATGCATGAGATATTATAAGAAAAGATATGCATTATCTTTTACGCATTTTGTAAGTCAGGATTAAGGTTTTCCTTGGTGTATAAAAGGAACCCTTACGACATAGTTTGACATATGAGTTCATTGTCAATCTAATAGTTAGCAATCAATATAAAAAGCTTAGTTATCAATATTCATTTTTCTTATTTGCATTATAAGTTAGATTCCGCATAACTTATAGTGTTCTTAATCATTGTTTCTCCTGTAGTTTGTGTGAATCTATTCATATTAACTACAACCCTTAACAAGGTAGTAAGATCCATATTCAAAGGGATACACATCCTCCCTTCAGAGAAAGCTTCAAGTAGTCACACCAATCGATATGTATACAGCAATACTAACTGAACCTAGTAGTATTAATTTTTGTACTAGCAGTACAAAGTTGTAACTCATAGTATTAACTAAGCTCAGCAGTATTAAACATGTATTCATTATATTTATCCTCTAGTGTACATATAACCTCCCTTTAAATATAGCTACAGATTTAACATCCCAATGCTAACCACCAAAAAGTTAAATCTTGTGACATCAAATCCTTTGGTGAGAAGGTCTGCAACATTAGA
>BQNB010181812.1:0-12558 GCA_026074375.1 Tanacetum coccineum
TTTAAATGACAAAACTGATTATGTTTTTATTTCTAGCATTTTTTAGAAATTTGTTTAACTAAAGCATGTTTGATAAACATATTGTAAGGAAAATTGCTCGAGTTAAAGAAAATTAATCTTTTAAGGACAAAACCCACTTTTTGACGTATGTTATCCTTTTTAGAAAGCGCGAGTTGTGTAGCATAGTATACACAAGTCATCTTCTTGAGTTTCAAAACGTGAAATGTTTTGAATCTTTAAACTCAAGATCGAAAAGACTTCTCTTTTTGTTGTTAAGGATAACTGCACTGAAGCGTACAATTTCCTTTTCTTTAGGGACCGGGTTGTTATCTTATATTTAATAATAATCCATAAGAAAATTTGAGATGACATGTTTTAAACTTTTAGTTAAACTTTATCTACAATCTCGTGTCATTATTGAATGACATTTCTAAGGTCGTAGATATTATCGATTCTAAAACACATGTCGAGAAGATTTTTTATGGTTTTTTGAAAATTTTCTAATTTTATATTTTGTTTTTGAAAATTTTATATTTTTGTATTTGGTTTTTGAAAATTTTTGAGAAATGAAAATATCTAATCTATTTATTGTACATAGGATACGTGAAGTAATAAACCGAGTTACTCTTCGTCTGACTCTGCAAGACGTTTCAGCTCTTCCAGTGTGATGCTTTGCATACCGAGGCATTTGATCAGGAATTCGAAGCGTTCTCTTGCGAGTGCTTTAGTAAAGATATCCGCCAGCTGATAATCGGTCTTTACAAAGTAGAGCTCAACAACCTCATTTTCAACTTGCTCTTTGATAAAGTGGTAGCGAACAACGATGTGTTTCATCCTGGAGTGTTACATAGTGTTACAAGATAATACAATGGCGCTTTGGGAGTCGGACTACAAAGGAATCTTGTTAAAATCAAATACGTAGTCAATTAACTGAGATTGCATCTATAGGATCTGTGCACAGCAACCGGACAGGGAGATATATTCAGCTTCAGTTGCAGATATCACAGTACACTTATGTTTCTTATACGACCAGCTTACTAGCTTTTTACCTAAAAATTATGCACTACCCGATATACTTTTCCTTAAGTCTTGGCAGCATGCATGGTCAGCGTCTGCAAAAGCTGTTAGATTAAAACTAATGTCCTTCGGATACCACAGACCCATATTAATGGTTCCTTTTAGGTACTGGAAGACTTGTTTTACCGCAGTTAAGTGCTTTTCAGTAGGCTTCGCCTGGTACCAGGCACACATGCAGACGACAAACACTAGGTCAGGGCGACTGCTGTGAGGTACATAAGGGATCCGGCCATTTCTCGATAACGATTAGGGTCAACTGGAGTCCCGTTTAGATCCTCATCTAGTTTTGACTGTCCCATCATGGGGATGTCAACAGCATCACATTCGTCAAAACCATACTTTTTGAGCATTTCAAAAGCATATTTAGATTGATTAATGAAGATGTCTCTTGGACTTTGTGAAATTTGAAGTCCAAGAAAAAATGATATTTGTCCCATCATTGACATCTTAAAACGTTTGCTCATTAATTTTGCAAATTTATCACAAAAGATTGGATTAGTAGAAGTAAAAATTATGACGTCAACATAGATTTGTACCAGTATGAGATCATTTCCTTCCTTTGGAGTAAACAACATCGGATCAACTACACCTTTGACAAATTTCTAGCTGAGGAGGAATTTGGAGAGTAGGTCGTACCATGCGCGAGGAGCTTGTTTCAAACCATAAAGTGCTTTCTTCAGTCCGAATACACGATTCGGATGATTTTGATTAACAAACCCTTCTGGTTGACTCACGTACACCTCTTCGTTTAAAATCCCGTTCAGAAATGTCGTCTTCACATCCATATGAAATACTACTATATCCTTGTGTGCAGCATATGCTAATAATATTCTGATAGCTTCAATGCGAGCGACAGGTGCAAACGATTCTTCAAAGTCGATCCCCTCTTCCTGATGATAACCTTTTGTAACTAACCGACCTGTATTTCTTACTAAGACAACAACCATATTCATCAAGTTTCACTTTAAAGATCCACTTTAAACTGATGATCATAGCTTTGTCTGGTCTTGGTACTAATTCCCATAATTCAAGCCGCTCAAATTCATGGATTTCCTCTTGTATGGGTACGATCCAACAAGATTCTTCCATTGCGTCTTTATAATTCTTCGGCTCCCTATTTATTAAACGCATTGGAAATCACACCATAAAGGCAATAGTAGAAGGTTGACGGTCATGTAGAAACATGTTTTTGATGGATCGCCTGATGATTTTCTACTACGGGTTGATCTTTGGTCCCATCTTTTTTATTAAATGTGGAGAGATGGGTTGTGTTGGAAACTTATGCATGTTTGAAGTATCAACAATCCGTGAAATGACTTAGTTAAGTGGTTTCTGGAGTAGCAAATGGATTTGGGTAAATTGTCCACTCACTTTCAAACTCTGGCAACTTCTTCATTGGTTTCAATCATTGTAGAATTGTTTGGTTGAGATAAAGTTTCAATATTTTATGGTGAGAGGTAGTTGTTTAGAGGGTAGCATCTTTGGTCTATAAGAGGAGCAGAGAGAAGGAAGACGCCGGGTGGCGTCAAGGGAATTTGTGTGATGGAGGTGAGAGGTGGTGTCGAACGAGCGGTAAGAGTGGGGGAGAGAGTAATGCGTCGGCAAGGGGGGTGGTGTGTGTGGGTGGTGTGTGTAGGAGGTGGATATGTATGTAGGAGTGGGGTAGGGAGGTATATTTATATGTTGGGATGGTAAGGAGTTTTTATTATAGATGATGGAGGGCGTCAACAATCACTAAACCTCCCTACCTACAAAAATGACTGGGATGGTGTTGTTTCAACCAATGATTGATGAATACTTGAAGGGAAGTGGAGATGAGTTAATATGGTGAAGTTGAAACACTACCTCCACCAAATATAGCCAGGCGGTTCTTCTTCTTCTACTTCTATAGACATAAGAAGCTCCCTCTACAACTACTCACCAAAAAAAGAAACTTTATCTCCACCAATCAATTCTATTCAAATGTTGGAACGTTGCACTTGTGATTCTTCAAGTATTCATCAAAACATAGGTTGAAACACAAAATCCCAGTCATTCTTTGTAGGAGGTTTAGCTGATGTTGACGCAGCCTGGTTTAGCACGAGTCCTGAACTAATGTGTCCAGAAGTCAAACCTTGAAGATCAGGTCCTGAACCGCGTTGTTCAGAAGCCATCTGAGTAAGTTCGTCATATTGTACATTCATTGTTTCCATTATTTGTCAGGTCCTTTTTTTGTAAATCCGGTACGCCTTATTGGATGGTAAATAACCGATGAAGATTCCAATATCCGCTTTAGGCTGAAGTTTCCTAAGATCCTCATAATCATTTGTTGGATAGTATAGAGCACCAAAAACGTGAAGATACTTGAGTTCTGGTTTGCGATCTTTGAGCAGTTCACATGGAGTCTTATTGTAACGAGTATGAATTAAGGAGCGGTTTTGAGTATAACATGCAGTAGCTACAGCTTTAGCCTATTGAAATAGTGATGATTTAGAGAAAATAAGCATGCTCCTTGCAGCCTCTACAACGTAGGTTACGCCTTTCAACTACACCGTTTTGTTGTGGAGTACGTGTAGTGGATGTCGTATAAGTAATTCCAACATCTTCTGTATAATTTTGTAGAGTCTGATTGAGAAATTTTGTGCCGTTGTCGGTACGAAAATATCTTACTGTAGAATTTAGACTAACTTGAGCTTGCTTCAAAAATTTGACGATAATTTTCGGAGCTTCATCTTTATTTCTCAAAAACTTCACCCAAGTTAAACGAGAATAATCATCAACGATGACAAGAATATATCTTTTCTTGTTTATACTTTCTACCCGCATCGGTCCGCACAAATCCATATGCAACATTTTAAGTTTCTCATTTGTACTAGGTTCAGGCTTATGTGGATGAGATTCCTTCTTGCTTTTTCCCATTTGACATGCCAAACAATGATCTTTAGTATACTTCAACTTGGGTAGCCTTTTGACAAGACCTTGTTTAGCAAGCTTGTTAATGGTACCGAAGTTTAAGTGAGAAAGACCACGGTGCCATAACCAAGATTTTGTCTTTGAGGCTTTGGAGAGTAGGCAAATTGAAGAAGACTTCATTATATCTTCCATTGAGATTATATAAAGATTAGAACTATGAGAACGCGATAGTAGATCAACACCTTCCAAGTATTGTACAAAATAAGTGTGTTTCCTGAAAGCAACTTTAAGATCTGAATCACAAAATTTCCTAATGGAGAAGAGATTATCACCAAGTCCTTCAACGTAGTAAACACGTGAAGTAAGAATATTCCCTATTTGTAGATCTCCATATCCCATTATAGCTGCAAAATGATCGTTGCCGAATCAGACCGTTCTGATAAACTTGGAAACAAAAATGATGAGCTTATCCACAAACTCCACTCAAACCACAACACCCACAGAACCCAAACAACAACACCTACACACACCACTAAACCCACATCAGCACAACCACCACACCACACCCAGACAACCCACGAGAACAACCCAACATCAAAACACGCCCTTTCCCATTACACATCAAAAACACACAACTACACACGACACAACATCTCACCAACAACACATCACACAAAAAACCAACAAACGACATCACCCACTCACACAAATCCCAACACAAATCAGCACAACCACCATACCAACCCAACACGACACACACACTAATTAACAAACTACAAACAACAATCCACCACACAACTAAATCTACACAACACCACACATGCCACAACAAAAAACACAACACAATCTATACACAACACAAAAACACCAACATCACAGACAAACGACCAATCATTACCAACCACACACAACAACACCACAAAACAACACAGACCACACCACACCACAATCAACATCACACAAAATACACCCACAATCATCACAACACACAATCTAAAACAACATCTCCACAAACATCCAAATCACCGAGCACACAACACAAATCACAACAATCACACATCGAACTATAACACAACCTTCTCCAACACCACCATCTACACCTCATCACCACACACCACCAACATACAGAAAACACACTGAACAAACAAACACACATCACACACCAACACAAACAAACACACATATCAAAATCAGATCAGACAACCAGAACAAAAAACACGAACACACACACCAAAAAACATCAACACACCAATATCAACACACAACCACAAACACAACACACAACCAACAAACACCGACCGCATCAATCTCACAACACACTCACAACACCAATCAACAACCACACACACACAACATCATCAGAACTCAACACACCACACGACAGTACATCACTCGACAACACACACAATCACACACACTATCAATCAATCAATCTCCACACTACCACAACACACAAAACACACACTAAACACAAAACATACCACACAATCACACGCACACACACATCGGACCAAACTCAATCCCACACACACATCAACAAATCAAAACAAATTCATCAAATCACCAACACCACCACAACACATCACTACAATCCTACAATCATCCTCACTACACAAACAACAAACAAAACAACAACACACACCACCCCTCACTTCTACGACAAACTCACATACATCACACAACATGCACCCGCACACAACACACGACCAAACCAACACATACCACACAACACAAATCTACATCAACCACACAGCACACACCACAACAAACACCAAACATCCCATCCAACACAAAAAATCAACACGATCACACTCACACACACGAAACCAACACACAACACACGACCCACCAAACTACCACCAAACACACATCAACACAAATAAACGAACAAATCCACCCACACATCAATCACAATCCACCCCACCAACACACACAATCACACACACAACACACATCAAATCATCAATCAAACACACACATCATCAACACACCGTCACCCACACATCACACATCATACAATCACGAAATCAAACCATTCAACCACACACAAAAACACACCCAAATCCACCACACAAATCAGATCAACTATATCCTCCAATCAAAACACTAATCATCTAACACACCCACAGACACCACCCAATCACCACAAACCGACCACAACAAACAGAACACATACACTCAACTCACACAACAAAACACAACCAAAACTCTTCCAGTCCCCACACACATCCTACACATCACACAAAACATCACCACACACACCAATCAACCACAAAAACACAAACACCAATCTAAACAGACATTTCACCCAAGCACACAACACAATTAACCGACACCCAACAAAGACAAATCACACACACCACCCACCACCGACACATCAACACAATCACCAAACCCTCCCACTATCACATCAACTCCTACACTCACACGACATCACAACGATCCCACCCTACCAACCAATACACAACCACACACCAGCAAATAACCGACCACGCAAAAGACACACATCTAACACACAAACTACATACACTCACCACAACACATCCAAATTCAACACATCATTCACTCTACACTCATCAATCATCAACAAGACTCAATCATCAAATAGCCAAACACTACATCTCATCAAAAACCACACAAACCGACCCACACAACAAAACTCAACACACCTAACATCAAACAACAACACGCAACACAACACAAAAACACACAAACACACACCCCACCACATATCCCAACACAAACCCATCACACTAAACCACTAATCATCATTCATCATAACGAACACACATTCACAACCAAAACCACACACACACAAACACAAACAACACCAAACACACACCCACCACTCCAACACCCAACAACAACTACACACACACTATCAACATAGACAACCATCTCACACACACATGACACCGAACAACACAAAAAACACACAACATACAAATCAAGCACTACAACACAATCTAAGCACATCCACACACTCACAACATACGCACATCATCTGCAACAACACCACTTCACATACCAGATCCAACACACTGAACAATCAAACACAACACACACAGACAAGCACACACTCACATATTCCACAACACACCACTATTCATCACACCTCACATCACAAACACACCAACACAGCCAAACACACACTCCAAACACACACAAACTAAATTATCACACAACCCACACACACAAAATCACAAACCACATCACACATCCACCCACAAACCTTCGACACACAACCGAAAACACACACAACGCTCCAAACAATCCACACACACCTGCAACCATCACATACACATCACCATAACAAAAACACACACACCACAAACATCAGCACATATACAGATTTCACAACAACACAGACACACGAAACACATACCACACACAATCGACAATCATACCAACTACAACCCACAACACTATCCGACTACAAACACCACAACACACAATCACACACAGCAAAAACAGACCACACACACAATTCACTCACAACAGACCAAAATCACAAACACCACAGATCAATCACATAACACAATCACCAAGAACACACACATCTACACCCCACCACACACCAATCATATCACCCACACACACACACAATCAAAACATCCAACATCACACATATCAACACCACCACATACAAAATCAACATCATAAACAAACAACACGACAAATCACAGTCAGCACAACACTACACACTCAATCTCTACCCCTCATCAATCGAGAACCACATCACATCACACACAACCAAAACTCAACACAGGATCAACCGAAGCCACCCACACACAAACAACAACACACACCCACACAACACAACACACAAACCACTACTACACCACAATCCCATATTCAAACACACATCGAGTACATATCACACCCAAAACACCGACACTCACACACATCACGCACACACATCCATACAAACTAAACACATACATCACACACAAAGAATCTCAAAACAACACAAACACAAATCACACAAAACCATCACACACAACATCCACACCAACTGACACAAACTAACTCCAAACAGAACTACACCATCACACACACATACACATACAACACAACACAACAAATACAACATCAAATCCATACACAACATCAACAAATCATATCCTAACACACAAATCACATCAGCAACACCAACACATCACACACCATCAAAACATCATATTTATCAAAACCATACTTTTTAAGCATTTCGAGAGCATATTTAGATTGATTGATGAAGATGCCTCTGGGACTTTGTGAAATTTGAATTCCTAGAAAAAATTATATTTGTCCCATCATTGACATCTTAAAACGTTTGCTCATTAATTTTGCAAATTTATCACAAAAGATTAGATTAGTGGAAGCAAGAATTATGTCGTAAACATAGATTTGTACCAGTATGAGATCATTTCCTTCCTTTCGAGTAAACAACGTCGGATCGACTACACCTTTGACAAATTTCTGGCTGAGGAGGAATTTTGAGAGTATGTCGTACCATGCGCGAGGAGCTTGTTTCAAACCATAAAGTGCTATCTTCAACCGGAATACATGATTCAGATGATCTTGATTGACAAACCCTTCTAGTTGACTCACGTGCACCTTTTCCTTCAGAATCCCATTCAGAAATGCCGTCTTTACATCCATTTGAAATACTACCATATTCTTGTGTGCATCATATGCTAAGAATATTCTGATAGCTTCAATGAGAGCGACATGTGCAAACGAGTCTTCAAAGTCGATCCCCTCTTCCTGACGATAACCTTTTGCGACTAACCAAGCCTTATTATTCAGCACACCACCATATTCATCAAGTTTCATTTTATAGATCCACTTTAGGCTGATGATCATAGCTTTGTCTGGTCTTGGTACTAATTCCCATACTTCAAGCCGCTCAAATTCATGGATTTCCTCTTGCATGACTTCGATCCAACAAGATTCTTCCATTGCTTCTTTATAATTCTTTGGCTCTTCTTTAGCTAGGAACGCATGGAAATAACACCATAAAGCAACAATAGAAAGTTGGCGTCGTGTAGAAACAGGTTTTGATTGATCGCCGATGATTGTTACTAACGGATGATCTTTCGTCCATCTTTTTGTGTAAATTAGAGGTTGTTGGAAAGTGTGCATGTTTGAAGTATCAACAATCCTTGAAGATGACTCAGCTGAGCTGGTGTCTAGAGGAGCAAATGGATTGGTAAATGTGTCATTATCAAACACTACAACTTCTTTATTTGTTTCAACATTTGTAGAATTGAGTAGTGAGTTTGTTGCTTCAATGTTTGGTGAAATACTTAGAGAGGGAGCATCTTTGTCTATAGAAGTAGAAGAAGAAGAAGAAGAAGACGCCCTTGATGTATCTGGTGGAGGTAGAGTTGCAACAGAAATGAGGTTAGATGCAACACTTGGATTCTTAAAGTATTCATCAAACATTGGTTGAAACAACAAATCCCAGTCATTCTTTATAGGACGTTTAGTTGATGTTGACGTAGCCTAGTTAAGCACGAGTCCTGAACTAATGTGTCTAGAAGTCAAACCATAAAGATTGTCCTGAACCATGTTGTTCAGAATCCATTTGAGTGAGTTCATTAAATTGTACATTCATTGTTTCCATTATTTGTGTGGTCCTTTTTTTGTAGATCTAATACACCTTCTTGGATGGTGAATAACTGATGAAGATTCCAATATCTGCTTTAGGCTGAAGTTTCCCAAGATCTTCAAAATCGTTTATGGATAACAAAGAGCACCAAAACCGTGAAGATACATGAGTTCTGGTTTGTGATCTCTAAGAAGTTCATATGGATTCTTATCATAACGTGTATGGATTAGGGAGCGGTTTTGAGTATAACATGCAGTAGCTACAGCTTTAGCCCATTGAAATAGTAGAGTTTTGGAGAAAATAAGCATGGTCCTTGCAGCCTCTACCAATGTACGGTTACGCCTTTCAACTACACCGTTTTGTTGTGGAGTACGTGCAGTAGATGTATTATGAGTAATTTCGACATCATCCGTATAATTTCATAGAGTTTGATTGAGAAACTCTGTGCCGTTGTCGGTACGATGATATCTTACTGTAGCATTAAGGCTGACTTGAGCTTGCTTCAAAGATTGTATGATAATTTCTGAAGCTTCATCTTTAGTTCTCAAAAAATTCACCCAAGTAAAACGAGAATAATCATCAACGATGACAAGAATATATCTTTTATTCTTTATACTTTCTACACGCATCGGTCCACACAAATCCATATGCAACATTTAAAGTTTCTCATTTTTACTTGGTTCCGGCTTATGTGGATGAGATTCCTTCTTGCTTTTGCCCATTTGACATGCTGAACACAAATGATCTTTAGTATACTTCAACTTGGGTAACCCTTTGACAAGACCTTGTTTAGCAAGCTTATTGATGGTACCGAAGTTTAAGTGAGAGAGACAAAGATTCCATGACCAAGATTTTGTCTTTGAGGCTTTGGAGAGTAGACAAATTGGAGAAGGCTTCATCATATCCGCCATTGAGATTGTATAACAATTAGAACCACGAGAACCCGATAGTAGATCATCACCTTCCAAGTTCCGTACAAAACAAGTATGTTTTCTAAAAGCTACTTCGAGATCCGAATCACAAAATTGCCTAACGGAGAATAGATTATGACCAAGTCCTTCAACGTAGTAAACACATGAAATAAGAATATTCCCTATTTGTAGATCTCCATATCCCATTATAGCTGCAAAATGATCGTTGCCGAATCAGACCGTTCTGATAAACTTGGAAACAAAAATGATGAGCTTATCATGGTGTCTAGTCATCTGTTTGTAACACCCAGAGTCTAAATACTAAAGACAATTTCTATAATCTACACAAAAAGAAAGAAGAAAAACAAATTTACAAAAGAGTGGATCCCCAACTTTTGATTGGGTTTTAGGTTGTTAGTGAACCTAAGTGATACCTAGATAGCTGAACTTCTAAAGTGGAAGCTCTTCATCTCGAATAATTCCCTCAAAACCAAATTCATGCAAATTAAATGGATGACATTCAATATTTAACGTGGATTTAGAAAGTGATCCCCAGGCATTGGCATATCTACGACTTAGTTTAGGACACGATGCATCAACCAGAATTACGGTGGTTGTTAGGATATGTCAAGGAGGAACAACTATGACAGTCGTGTCATTAGAAGAAGAAGGGGCACATTTTTCCTACCAAGTTAAATGTCCTACCAGTGGGTATCCATTTAAGAACTATAGTTTTAAAGATTCTTCCTGTTGGTTTCCATTCTCTTTTAACTTTTTGTTTTGCAGATTTAACCACTTTACGTTTTAGCATTTTCTTAAGATATTGAGCAATACAAGCATCATGATTTGCAGAAAACAAACATTCATTACAAGATAAGCAAATAGTATCAGAATTCTTTGACAAGGCAACATTCTTATCATTCGCATTACAATCTGAAACATGATTGTTCTTATTAGCACTAGACTTAAACTTACTATGGTGGGATTTTACTTTATTCTTCATGCTTCTACTTGATGGTTACGAGATCCTATCAATCTTTGTATTGCTTCTAAGCTTTAATCTGCTAGCATTAGTAGAGTTTACTCTTCTTGTAGAAGGCAACATAGTGTTGTCAGTCTTACGAGTTTTTTGCTTTACTGCATGCTCTTTTGTGATTGTCCTAATTGTCTGTTTTGTTCTAGATACATATACATAAGGCTTATTTTTCTTTCTATGGCTCGTAGCGGGAGCCTACTTTTCATTCCCGCTTTGAGTGAAAGGGCAAGAGGCACTAACATACACTAACAATTCCTGAATTCGCGCAGCAAACTTAGAGGCATAACCTATATGTTCATCTAAAGGTTTTAATGCTTTAGCTTGTTCAAAAAGTTCTTGTAGTGTTGCTACATGCCCCTTTGACTTTCAGATAATTGTGACGCATAGCCCTATTGTTCTTAAAGTACGCATTGATTGGTTCAGACTCAATCTTAAGCAAACCTGAGGCAAGAACTTTTGTACAATTTTTAATTATCTTCTTGGAAGTCAAGTGTGAAGTGATTGATTTTGATAAATCATTTTTCTCAACAACTTTAGGAATAACCTTTGAGTTTGGAATCAGAGTTACTGAATAAAGTTTGGTTCCTGAAGTTGAAGGTTTATAAAACTTAGTATTCACACTTATACCATTACGATTCGTTTGAGATTCATAAAACTTTCCTTTTAACTGTGCTCTTAAATTGGTATTTTCATAAATCTGATCATTAAGCTTTTGTTATAAAGAGTTAGTTTGAATTTTTGTTTTTGCCCGTGTCTGCTTGATTGAATCATACAGCTTCTTGTACTCTAACTTAATATGTTCTCTTTCCTTAACTAAGGAAGAAACCTAAAAATCTAGTGACATGTTCTCATCTTCTATTTTTTGAATCCTAGAATGAAAAATAGGTAATTCACACTGAGTCTTTTGGCTCTTTTGAGCTAAAAGATATTTCAACTCATTGATTACGTGTAACTTGTCTTGCACTTGCACTTTTATATAGTTTATCTCAACAGATTGATTATTGATTATTTTAACCAAAAGCTGTTTATTTTTCTTGTCATGATTA
>BQNB010181814.1:0-10519 GCA_026074375.1 Tanacetum coccineum
TTTCCCATCCTCTACTTCTTTATCTATCTCATCGTCTTATTCATCTGTCTCATCTTCATCTTCATCTATCTCTTCCTCATCCTGATCATTGACATCCTCATACCAATTTAACAAATCTTTTGATGGGCCTTTTTGTGAAATAGTCATCTTCATCGAACCAGGAACACTCTTCTCCAAACAACCAGATTCATCTGATGAGCTTGACTCATCATAACTTGATACATATGAGCTTAGTTCTGACTCTGATGTGCTTGAACACTCAAGTTCCTATGTGCTTGAACACTCAAGTTCTGATGTGCTTGAACACTTAAGTTCTGATGTGCTTGAACACTCAAGTTCGGATGTGCTTGAACACTTAAGTTCTGATGAGCTTGAACCAATTTCAATGACATTTGCATAAAACATAATAAGTATGCATAAAACTCATGGTGTAGTTATGTATACAAAGTTGTTATTTAAGAAATCAGTTACAAATTGTAATTGGTGTTGGCCTATGGAATGGACATCTAAAGTTGCTGATAACATCAAATATTTAATATTTTTTGGTGGCAAAATACTCCCTATATTACCTGAAAATATTTTACTAATACTCGAAAACGAGATATTTTTTACTGTTTTGTAGTTTTCAAGTGAAATACAGGAAAGTGACAAGAAACAAGGGAAAAAGGATTGAAAGTGTAAATTCTGAAGAATGTTACGACGTAACATCAAAAAGGTTACACCATAACATAAATTAAGCAAGTACGAAGATCAAGGAAGACTTTACGGCCTAACACCATATCTAGTTATGTCGTAACCATATATTTGAAAGGAAATCTTGTCAAAGTTATAGTTACTGCGTAACACCTTATCCAGTTACGTCGTAACCAAGAGAATCTACAAATATGGAATAAAGATCACGTAATTATGGACATTATTTGAAGGTTACAGCGTAACACCATATCTGGTTACGCCATAACAAGCTGCTTAATTATGGAATGCCGTGTAAGATGGTTACGGTGTAACACTTTTATTGGTTGCATCGTAAGAGGTTCGATACCTATAAATAGAGGCCTCATTCAAGCTATTTTGACATCACTTCCTCCACAGCCAATTGGAAAGGCGACAAAGGCTTCCAACCTTCAAAGAATTCCACCTGGAGTCCAAAGGAGATCACACTTTACTTACTTTTTGTATTTAATCGTTCAAATACGAATAGTATAAGAATTATGATTTTTCAATCTAGGATTTCTTCTATCTCTTACTGTGTTTCCGTTACCATGAGTGGCTAAGCACTTAAAGTGCTGACCTAGTTATGTAATTACTGTCGTTATGATTGTTTCCTGTTAGATTATGGTTTTATTAGATATTCTTTGACTATCGTGTAACCCTGGATTTTAGTAGTACGGGTGGTTTGGACCTAGCTTGCCCCATAATTAGATTACCTTGTCAATATGGGATCCAATGGGTACTAGGGAGGATCACTAACTCCTACCTGGTGTAGGAACTAACCAGTCACAACACTTATCACTCAATACTTAAAAAGCACATAAACTCTTTCAAAGAAGGTTAACAACCTTTACAAGTTATTAGATATGTTTTGGGAATAGTTGGGATTAATCACTACAACCTGGATAACCTACCTCCCAGATGATTCAGGACTGATTCGGAATCGCAGGAAGTATAGGATAGACTATATATGCACATTCAAGTTTATCGACCTTTGAAACCACTAATGAAACCATAGTTTAACATTGCATAGGAAAGCGTTTTCATAACAATAGTAATGAACTAACTAGGTTAGCATGTTTTCTCTCTTGATATCTCCTACTATTTTAATTTTCAGTTATTTATTTTATTGTTATTTTTAATTACTTTCAATTCCAATCAAAAACCATTTTAAAACCTGACATTTCAAATTAAAACTAAATACAACTTAGCTCTTGGGACGACCTCGGATTTACCATTCTATACTACCCACGATTAGGTTCTCTGCCCGTTAGTGTATGGTTAGGTAGATCAAGTTTTATAAATTTAAAACTTGATAAAAATATATTTTAAAAGAAAATATGCATCATGTTTTTGACGCCATTGCCGGGGAGCTAAAAATTAGAATTAATTTGAATATTTCATTATTTCTCTTCTAAACTCTATATCTGCAGGAACCATGGCTGGAGTAGACGTTGATACTCTCACTATGGAACAATACCTAGCATTGTCACGAGAAAACCAGGCACCAGGCGTGGTTAAACCCGAAATCAGAGGCAATGTTAATTTCGAAACCAAGAGTCAATTCATGCGCGAATTGAAGGAAGTCACTTTCTCCGAGAACAAAGACGAGGTTGCTCATGATCACATTGATCGGGTCCTCAGCATCGTTGGCTTATTCAACATTCCTGGAGTCTCTAAAGATGCAGTCATGCTCTGAGTTTTTCCCTTTACTCTTACAGGATCCGCAAAGTGATGGGTGGACAGACTAGCCACAAGAACTATCAATACCTGGGACCTTCCCAAAAAGTCCTTTATCCAAAGGTACTGCCCACCTTTCATGACCGCAAAGCAGAAGATATTCACAACTTCAAGCAAGATGGAGATGAATCATTATACCAGGCCTGGGAGCAATATAATGACCTGCTATACAAGTGCCCTACCCACGACATCAATAATCATCAAAAGGTAAATATCTTTTATAAAGGTTTGAGCACTATGAACCATCAATTACTTGATTCACAGGGACCTATCCCCGGGATGAGACCAGCCCAACCTCTCACTGCAATTCAGACCATGGCTGATCATTCTCAAAAATGGCACAACAGAACAACAAGAAGTAATATGGGAGGCAGTTGTAGCAAGGATGGACTAGCTGCTTTGGTAAACAAGTTGGACAACCTGGGATGAGACATGAAGAAACTAAAGGAAAGTGTTTATGCAATCCAGGTTGGATGCCAAATTTGTGAAGGACCTCACCTCGACAAGGATTGTTCCCTTAACGAGGAAGTAAAACAAGTTGAAGAGGTCAGATATGGAGAATTTGGACGAACAGCGCCTTTTAACGAAAGTAATAGAGGGAAGTTTCATGTAGGACCACCTGGATACTACACCAAGACTGATAACCGTCCACCATATGGTGAAAGGAGACAAATCTTAAAAGAACTATTGGCTAAGCATCAAAAGGAATCTGCTCGAAGAAGCACTGAAATAGAGGTGTGGATTAACAAGCTTTAAGAGAGTGCTGAGATTAACACTAGGAACCAAAATGCCTCACTTAAAAACTTAGAAACCTAGATCGAGCAATTAACCGAAGAACTCTATTCCAGGAAGGAAAAATCTAAACAAGCAAAGGTAGTAATTGATGAACGTGAGGGACCCCACCCAGCTCTCCTAAGAAAATTAAGAATCTCCACAGAATATCCTTCGGGCAGCCAGTTCTAAAGGCTTATAACGGTCGGTTCCCTTCTGCAGATAGAACCGGCGGAACCGTGCTACAGTACGGTTTTAGGCCTATAAATACCAAGTCATTTCTCATGTTTTCTCCACCAATTCTTATTCTAATCTATCTAACAATATGATCATTCTCTCATTTTTAGTTCTAGATAGTTTCATACATCATTTGTAGGTAATTCTCTTTGTAGAAGAATTTGCCAAAAATAGCATATGAGACGATCAAAGTTCAAGCAACCTTGTTAAGTATCTCAACACATTATCAAGATCAGTTGTCGTATCTTTGTACATCATTTAGTAGTATAGACTCATTCATCATCCATGTAAAAGAAGTGTGATTGCTAATGGTTTGATTCTACTTTTGTAGAATCCAATATTTAGATTTGTACCATAAAAAAGGTGTAAGCTGAAGTCGTGAGCTTCTCCGCCGTATAAAGGTGACGGCGACTAGTGTTTAACGAACTCTGCGAGTAGGAGACTCAGGGATGGAGCAGGCAAGGAGGTGTCCCTGTGTAGCCAACGAATATAAAACGCTGTGGTCCACTATTTTACTTTTCTTACTCTTTACTTACTTTTACTGCTTTCTTATACATAATCAATTCATCAAATATCAATTATCTCAACTTCACATAAATTGAAGACTAACCTTTTAAAAGGAAATTTAAAACTGTAAAATATTCAACCCTATTCTAGTTTTCCACAAATTCCTAGGTGCTTACGCTACAACGAAGGAGATTTGATCATTTATCAAGCTTATGGTAATTTATATACTATGACGGGTAATGAGTGTTAATTTTCTGTTTCCCATATTGTTATATATCATTATACACCCGAGAGAAAGAGAGAATCCAAACACTTAGTGTGAGGTGCTAGTGTATAATTTCCGTGCTTTTAATTACGAGGTCTAATTGGCTGTGTCATAAATTTTCTTTGAAAAGTAAGTTAAATACCCCCGATATTGCTATTGTCTAGGTAGAAAAACCCATTTGCTTAAGGACAAACAAATCCCAAGTGTAAAGGTATTTGATGAGGTGTAATTTTATACACTTTCTCGGGGTCATTTAACCCCTTAAATCATGCAAATATGCCCAAAATACTTGGTTAATTGTTTGTTTTTGTGTTTTAGCACTTGGATGGCATTTAGAGGAAATACACGTGACTTGGGCTCATTTGGAGAAGAAACGGACAAGATTACAACTCTACACCAATGTCGATGAAGAAAATGCGCACAGTGGCTGGAGACGACGTCACAATTATTGGTGATGGCGTCAGGATACTAAAGCGACGGCGTCAAGACTTTTCTGATGGCATCAGAACTTAACCGACTTAAAGAAGCCCTAGAAGATTTTGCGAAGCGACAGCGTCAGGATTATAAAGCGACGCCGTCGCGACCTATTTCCTATATATACAATCATTTTTAGGGTTTTAGGTGTGAAACTTTTGGGAGACGAACTTCATAATTAGGGTTCGATTTTAGCAGCTTTTAAGGTCGTTTTTAGGGTGTGAAAACCCTCTTTTATCAGCCTTATACTCATGTTTTAATCAAGTGAAGTCCTTTATCTCTTATTCATTTAATATGTCTATGTGTTGTTTGATTATTTATTGTTCTTCGCTTCTTCTTAACATGCTAGGCTAGATCCATTAGTATTTAATTATGATTGCTTGAAACTTTGTTTGTAGATCCTTTTAATATTGCTTCTTGTGATGGATGTGGGCGTTAGGCTATAGAAAACTGGCTATAAAATATTACATTAGCATAG
This sequence comes from Tanacetum coccineum, assembly GCA_026074375.1. Lineage (NCBI taxonomy): Eukaryota > Viridiplantae > Streptophyta > Magnoliopsida > Asterales > Asteraceae > Tanacetum > Tanacetum coccineum. The sequence continues at coordinate 5,181 of BQNB010181814.1, forward strand.
ACGTTTAGGGAAACGTGATTATGTAGAAAGGATATCATCGGTAACAGTCTTCATACTACCTTACCCATGTATGGTTGATCACATCTTAAATATTTTAATGCATGTAATGTACTCTTAGGGGCCTTGTAATAGTCTTCATACTACCTTACTTGTGCGTTACCTTAACGGAATATTACATAGACGGCAAATTCGTGTAATTCGTTCCTGACCTAGGAAATACTTACACATATCATCACAAGTGTGACAAAGCAATAGGATTAGGAGAAGCAAACTAAGGAGTAATGCATGATTAAGTAAATACGTTTGTTTACCCATACGAGTTCCCACCAAAGTAGTTTAGTTTAATTTTAGTTTAATTAGTTTAAAACTAAACCACCTCTTAAAACCCAGAACTTCACATGCTTTCTATAAAATATAAAAATACAAAAATAATCTTCTCTCAACACCTTAGATCTTAGTTAGGTTTAGTTCGACCCTTTACACTCTATTCCCCTAGAGAACGATAACAGCCCCCGAGTCCTTGCTATACTACTATGCAATGATAAGGTACTCTGCCTTGGGAGTTGTAAAACTAGTGTGTTTACAATGACCGCATCACTTTGCAATTAAGAAGCTACTTTTCTAAAGCCTAACGCGCACATCATTAATAAGAAGTAATATCAAAAGATAAACAACTTGGTTTCATGCAATCATAAGCAAACACAAATTATATTTAGCCAAGCATGTTAATTGAAAGCGAAGAACAATTAATCAAACAACACATAGATATATCAAATAATTAAAAGGGATAAAGAACTTCACTTCAATTAAACATGGAGTTATGATGAGAGTACAAGGGTTAAGAAACCCTAAAAATTAACCTAAATGTCTGCTCTAAAGCCTACTAATGATTTCCACACGATTTTTCCACACAAAACATGAAAAATAGGGTTTGTATATATAGGGAATAAGTCGCGACGGTGTCGCTTGTTAATTGCGACATCATCAACCCGCATAATCTTCTATGGGCTTCTCAGTGTCGGCTACTCTGATGGCGTCACAAAAGATCTTGACGTCATTTCTCGAACACTTTAACGTCGTCACAATGAATTGTGATGCCGTCTCTACGGACTATATGCCATCTCATGATCATCTTAGTTTAAAGTTTCAATCTTGTCTCGTTTCTTCCCAAATTGAGTCCAAGTTATGTGTATTTCCTCCAAATGCCTTCCAAATGCTAAAATAACAAAAAGAAACGATTAAGCACAATAAATGGAGGTATTTGCATGATTTTGGGGTTTAAATGACTCAACAAAGTGTATAAAATGAAACCTTATCAAATACCCCTACACTTGAGATATGCTTGTCCTCAAGCAAATAGGTTTTTTCTAACTAGTAAATAGAAAAGTCGGGGGCACTTAATCTACTCAATAAATATAATTTATGGCATAACCGGATAGACTTTGTAATTAAAAGCACAAAAACTATATACTAGCACCTCACACAAGTGTTTGGATTCTCTCATTTTCTCAGGTGTAATAATGAATTATATATAACAACCCAAGAATTTTCATCAAATGCAAAACCTATTTTACTATTATCACAATTGTACGGGAAATTTTTTTGCTTTATTACATTACTTATATATCTCAGTATGTCATAACTAAAGTAGACGAGCTCACGCAACCTATCTATGACCATCCTATCTTCATATATGTCAAGCAAACATCATAACATGTCAAGTCAATATCATCATATCCCTTTTACAAGGTACATTATTCCTATAATTGTACGTATTCCTCAACGTATACTAAACGGGCTTTAAACCTTGTGTCCCCACCCCCATCGTATACCTCTAAACCCTAATTCCATAAAAGATTAATATATAAAGTGAATGTACAAGCTACTAAAGCATATGTACAAGTATCATAACATCTCATATGAATATACATTCTATCCAAAGAAAGGTACAAGTCCTTAAAAGCTCAATATACAAGTCATTAAGCATGATCTCTAAAATAGCCATTTTACCTCCGTTTTCATTCCAATTTCTTCACCACAACTTATGTACAAGCTACTATACTCATTCTACAATGTGTAAACCCTAATTATTATATTCATAAGCCTTCACACACATATCTACACTCAAAACCCTAATTCAAAAGTCAAAAACCCTAACCCGAGCTAAATACTACACAATGACCCGTTTCTTCATTTTAATCCATTTTAAACCTTAACCAACACTCAAATAAGTTGCACTAACTTATTTTACAATCATATCAATCCTAATCAATCATTATTTATCAATAAATTCATCACTTATTTCATTTGTACGTTAAAACGAATCCTAGAAAACCCTAAATGTACCTAATTGTGCACTAAATGTAACTTTGACCCGTTTACTCATTTTCTGACCATCTCATTCTCAAGAAAGCAACCAAGAGTCATTTTAAACCCATAAAATGAGTTTACAAACCTTTATCCATCATTATCCATCCTTGCTTCAACAATGTACGAGAATTACAAAGCTAGAAAACCCTAAAAGCCTTATATGAACCCTAATTCCAAGCTACAGCTTATCTTCAATTTCAACCCATCTTAACTAAAACCAACGATCAAACTTCATTGATAATACTTTATTTAAGCCCTAAAGATCTTTATTCAGCAATCCCAAATTAAAAGAATAACCAAAATAAAACAATAAAGTCTAGTAGAACCCTAAACGATGCCTAATCAAACCCGTGACCTCGCAATTTCTTCAATTCTAATCCTTTTAACCCAACCAATTGCTAATCTAGCAAATCCTTACTTATATCAGACCTTGGCTACATATATTAACTATCCTTAATCATTTATACACGAAATAAAGACTTGAAAACTTGTGAAACCCTAGTCGAACCCCAAAACAGCCCGCACCCTTTCACCATCAATTTTGAACCATTTCAAACCATTCCAAGTGCAAATAACTTCCATGAACCCCTTCTATAAACCCTTAAGCAGCTTACCCACCTGCTCTTACCTTTCCATGGCCAAAATTGAAGACACATGATGGCCTTGTTGTCCATCTTCTAGCCGTGACACCCAAACACCCCAAAAACACTTCCACCACTTCAATCTACTATCCTAGACCCTCATACTCACACCATAGCTTCAACACATCACCTACTAGACCCTCCACACGTCCATGAACAGATCCTAAGTGTTCCTTAACTCCTTTGCCTTCAAACTACTATAAATAGGACCTTAGATAGCTCATTCTAACTTGCACCACACCTCCTCCTCTATAACCCTTATAGGCAGCAATCCTTTGCTCCCTTATGATCCTAGGATCATTAAAGAAGTTCAAGAAGTGAAGCCCTGAAGTATTGAAGCCTCAGAGTGAAGATACAAGGCGTACGAGTGGAAATACTACCCGAAATGACCCATTTCCACCATTTTTGATCATTGAAGCTCAAACCCAGGTTCTATCAACTTCATATCTGCTCATGTAACGTTATAATGTTCATATGATCTTGATAAAATCATAATATAAAGCTTTGAACTCAAAAACCTAAGTGTTATGCCTTTTTGATCCAAAACCGTACACCCGAAACCCTAATTTTCGCATTTTCTTAAAACTAATGTATAATGTTTTAAATATTACTTATAAATCTAACCTAGTAGTGCTTAATAAAGATAAAATAACCACTTTATTGATTAATGAAGGAATTTGAACTTAAAACCCACACGTTTACGTTTTGAAACCCTAATATGACCCGTTTTGCTTCCTACTTACCCGGATCGTTATTTTAAACTTTGAGTTGGCGATAAAACTCATATTTTAGTTTTATTATAACTTATAAATATTCTATTGAAATGTTAAACTAAGCTTTCATGCAAATTGAACATGTTAATGTAATTATAATCCATGCAAGGTTATATATCGGTAACTATCAGAAACTTATAACTAAAAGGGCTAAAAGTGTAATTTTATCAAAGTTATAACTCCAGGGATCATTTATGTCACTTTTCAAAGTCCAAGGTTTATTTTGTATATCAATAAAAGTTGAAGGACCAAAGTCGTAAATAGTGCAAACCTCAGGGGTCTACTTGCAATTGGCAAATCTGTGTGAAATTTGCCACGGATTTCACACGGATTTCACACGAAAACTTGGTCAACAATTTACACCAATTCAGTGGATAATTTGTGGGTATTCCGTAGGAAATTTCACACGAGATTTTTTCCGTGGGAAAAGTCCGTGGGTAAAAGCTGTTTTTGTAGTAGTGCTAGGGAGCTTCATATTAAGGAGTTTCATCTTGGTATTACATTCTGACTGAGTTGTTGGGTTTACGATTTAAAGTGCCCTAGCTCCTCAAACGTTTACTGAATGACTTCTGAATTATGATGGCCCGAACAGTGATACAATAATTCCAAACTCTTCAATCAAACTCATAACTCTTAAACCAAAGTTCTAAAGTACAATCTTCCTAAGACTCAACATATTTACTCAGGTTGCGTGACGTGGCTGTTTACTATCATTTTACTATATCAACCTTCCCCGGTTAAGATTGTGATAAGGTCGTCAGCTTTCATTTCAGAATAATTATTACATCTACCTATCAGGTGAAGTTCATAACCTCGCCTTTACTTATTTTACATGTTTTATAAACCCGCGAGGGGGATACATGCTTGTTACAAACTCTTTTACATACTCATTTATCTTATAACAATGTGATTGTTTTTCAATGACTTAGTGAGTTCATAGCCTCACTTTTAATCTCTTTAATGCTTTCATAAACCCGCAAGGGGGATACATGCTATAAATAACGAATACAAATGTTTTACCAGACTATATGCTAATCTGATGTATCATTACAATCAATGTCTAAGTTATAAATCCTACAAGTCATTAAATTTGACTACAAGTCGTTAAATTGACTATGGATATTAATCTGTTAGTATCATAAATCCTACAAGTTGTTAAATTTAACTTCGAGTTGTTAAATTGACTTTGGATATTAATGTGTTAGTTTCATAAATCCTATAAGTCGTTAAATTTGACTTCGAGTTGTTAAATTGACTTTAGATATTAATGTGTTGATACCAGACAAGACCAAACAGACCAAACAAGGCAACAACGCGATAATACATTGTAACTATGATTTGGGTATATAATAACATGACCCAAGAACATAACCATACAATTTTCATAATAATTGTGTTTGTACAATTATTATACTATGACTTGTATTCAAACTTTTTATCAAACCTATGAATTTCACTCAACCATTGTGTTAACTTTTTAGCATGTTTATCTCAGGTAATTAAGCAAGTTGCGACACGGAGTGGCTTGGATCTACTCAAAGATGGTTGAACTGTT
>BQNB010181817.1:0-12558 GCA_026074375.1 Tanacetum coccineum
TGTTAATTGATTTGGATTAAGGTTTTTTTTGTTGTGAATTGAATGTCTTGAAAATTCAAAAACCTAAGCTGACATGTTTCGCTTGAAATTGTGCATATTTCGCTTGGCTTGAAAGAAAAAAAATGCATATTTCGCTTTGCTTAGAAATTACGTGTTTCGCTTCAAAATTTACACTTTTCGCTTGAATTCAGAAGAGTGCACATTTCGCTTGAAATAGAACATATTTCGCTTAAACTCAACATATTTTGCTTGACCTAACACTGCATGTTTCGCTTGATAAACATATTTCGCTTAAAGTCAATCTTGCATGTTTCGCTTGAAATTCAGTCCTTCATGTTTCGCTTGATTTGCATATTTCACTTGAACTCGTACATATTTCGCTTGAATTTCAAAAATTTTGGCAGAGTTTCGTTTTAGTTTAATGTAATATTTCGCTTGACTTAAACCTGCATATTTCGCTTCAAGTTAACATACATATTTTGCTTGCAAATTTCCTGCATATTTCGCTTACGCTTGTCTTACATATTTTGCTCGAGGTCACTTTCGGGTTAGGACCACTTAACTAACAAACAAAGTGTCCTTGTCTTGTGAAGCAAAATTTGTGGATCTTGGTCCCCTCCTTTTGACCGGTTGTGAGCATAAAAAATAAGCCAATCACAAATAAGCTTCAAAAATAAGCAACCAAAATAAGCTTGAAATAAGCTCGAATTTTATCAAAATAAGCTTGGAAATTTTGAAAAAAGGAAAAACGAAGTAACAAGATTAGTGACAATAGAAGATGTAGACCAAGTATAGCAAGATGTAAACAAGCAAAACTAATCAATAAACCCAAATTTTGTTTTTAGCCGTGAGCTTATTTGCAAAAATAAGCCACGAAATTTAAGCTTATAACCAAAAATGAAACATAAGAAGGTGTAGAACGATTAGAGCAAGGAAAGTAAGAGCCAAACAAACCAATAAGCCAAAAAAAATTATGAGTCGAGAGCTTATATGATGAAATAAGCCACGAAAATAAGCTTTTTGAGCTTATTGAACCACAAAACAAACACAATCTACCCGAGGCTCTTGATACCAAATGTCGAAATCCAAATAATCACTTACACTTCATAATAAGAACAAGAAAAGTAGGAAAGGAGATGAGAAGAATTTGTAGAGAGAAAGTAGAGAGAGAAAGTGAGAGAGAATGGGAAGTTTACTTGCAAAATGAAAAAATTGCAAATGACCAACCCCCTCACTTTGCTTGAGGAGGTGTATATGTATCAAAACTAAAAGGCTTTCATGCCTTTAGTAATTCTACGGGCCAGGCTCGGGATTACTTAGGCTTTCACCTAATACACGTGACCGATTAGCTTACATTTAAGAGCCCGTTTACCCGTTTAGCCTATTACAACGTATATTTAATTAATGACCGAGACCTAATATAATAAATGAACGAACTTCCTTGTTCGACTCAATATTTTGAGGCTAACAGTAATAAAATATTGTGGAAGATATCAAACATGGTCCTTACTCTAAGAAATCCCTAATACGCCGTATCCCACATTGCTCGATACGGCGTATCTACTTGTTTCCAGATTCTATAAATAGAAGACCCTAAACTCAGTTTTATGTATGCAAGTGAATCCTTAAACCACCAAGTCGACCAAGAGACGAATAAAGGAGCCTAGAAGGTCAGAAAAGAGCCTCAAGATCATAGGAAAACTCTTGTAATCTTCACGTAACCCAATACGCGTTCGGTTAAGGTTTCTTTTCTTTAATCGTTCATATATGGAACCATGTGTATTTTTACAATGACTATCGGCTGATACCTTTAGGTATCAGCCATGTTTATGAAGATCTAATGTTTGGTTTGTTTATCTTGATTGCTTAATTTATCGTTGATTATTGTTTATGTTTATCAATTTATATTCGTTTACGTGCTTAAGTATGCGACCTATCATTCAACTGGGTCTAGTCCTACATATTTAATGCGCTGCAACTTTGGTGTTGTTTAGGCGTAGGCTAAGAGTCTGAGATAGCTCTCCATATTGCAATTTATATATCTAGAATCATAGGATCACAAATATTAACCTATCCTTGCCTTTAGTTTAGTGAGCTTAGTTGAGCCATAAGGTGACCTTGGTATCAATGAGTACGTTCTTATTCCATTGGTAAGGACTCAGACAGTGGACTACTAGTATATAAAGAGCCATTAAGCAGTAAGTAGGTAAAGTCTCCATGAGCTAGGGTTTAGTAAGAGCACCATTATTAATCTCCTAAGATAGATTATAATCAACAAATGCTTGATTTATGCGGATGCGTCTAATTGTGATAGGATCAGCGTGTCTAGGTCTTAAGAAGAAGTACCGCCTAAGTCTAGGAATGATATGCCCTTTCGAGATAAGACAATCATTGCACTAAATAAACAAACCTGTATTTTATTAGATTATTCATGGTTGATATGTTTTCTTAGAAGTTCTTTTTTCGTTCCTCTATCGTTGTGTGTAGCTTCTTGTGTGTGATTTATGCTTTTCTTGTTCTACTTGTCATCAAAAAACTTAGGTCTAGATACACGCAAATAACACGTTTGCCAGTGCTCTCAGGCTGAAATCCACCTTTTGCATTGAGTTTTTGTTTTAACTTAGATAACTAAAAATATGATTAGAATAGGGATTAACGCTCTCGCTTTAGTGATCGACACCCTACTCTACATGAAACTCCATCATGACACTATCAAGTTCTTGCGCCGTTGCCAGGAGTTGAAGTTGTTTTATTCTTTATTTACTAGTGTTTTAGTTTAGTTTAGATTTTAATTTGCATATTCGTGTGTTTGTTTTGTGTGTTGGTTTCTGCATTGTATTTTTTGCATATTGTGTTTGTGTGTTTTGTCCATTAGTACAATTCATATAACGTTTGAGTCGAATATGAATACGGCGTATAATCTTTTTTTCAAACCAATACAGCGTGTTCGATATAACATTAATACGCGTATTCAGTTCATCTTGAGAATCGGCGTATTACGCTTATTTGACTGTTTTCTTTCTAGCGATTTATTATTAGGTTAAAATGGACGACCCCAACAATACTATTATGAGGAGGATTTCAGGCTTGAGGATGAATATAAGCTCGTAGGACGTGTAAGGTGTAGATATAGGAAACTGCTAAACATATGGTAAGATCTGGGATAATGAAGACGTTCAAGACGCCTCGGATTGTTTGAAACTGAATTCCTAGCTATTAGACTTTAAGACTCGTTATACATCTGAAACAGCACTCTCATGTGAGCCTACGGTAAGTACTCTTAACAACGATGAAATCAAATTTAGAATATCGTTTGACGAATCCGACGATGAAGATTGCATGGTAATTTTCAACAAAAAATTATTTTCTTACAAAATAATTTCTGTCAACGACTTAAAAACGGATTCGGAAAATGATAATGATAAAGTCAATATGCCTTTGCTTCCATCACCCGAGCCAACAATCAGTTATTTTAATGATTTAGACTGCTTTAATAATTTTGAGAATGAATTTCGAGCCATTGTTTACAATGATGCTCTAACGTCTAAATCAGATTTCTTAACTGAACCCACTTTAAGTCCTTAACATATCGATGAATTTGATTTGAAAGATGAAGCATCATTATCCGAATGTGATGAAGAGGAACAAAACATTTTATACTTTAATGATCTATTTTCTTTTAATGTAATTTATCCTGATGATTCAAAAACGGATAAGGATAATGATGTATAAATTCGATATTAGAAACTCTCTTTGGGGGATTTATCTGTCAAACCATTACCTGATGTAATAAATACCGATGTTGGTGCCTATGCACATGGGTCATATAAGCTTTTGGAAACAAGTCATGATACATCTAATAAAATTTTCAAAACTGAAACTTTTATCAAGGGATTAAATTTTAATATCATGACTTGGAATTATCTTAACAAAGGGATGTCATTCATTTTCCTAATCAAGAATTTGTATGTGCCATTTGGCATCCCGTTCAACCCAAAATTGTTTTATAAGGATGTGATTAATTGGGGCAAGTCTAACTTAAAGACTTTTCTGTAAACAAAAGTGCTTTCCGAGAGACAACCCAGAATGTATTTTTAAATTTTATCGAGTTTGTCTTCCCAGAATATTCATACGGCATATCCAAACCCCATGGATATGGCGTATTGACTATCTAGACGTTATCCAGTCTTTATTTTCAGCACGGTCTATACGACGTATTCATTAAATGAATTCAGCGTATACATGTATCAATACGACGTTTCCTGGGGAATAGATACGGCGTATTGACTTCCTGTATAGTTTTTAGGTAATTATTTCGAGTCTAACCAAACGAATACACGGAGATAGAATTGCATTTGTTTTCTGAGAATTTACACAGGACCTCAACGGAAAAGAAATCGACAAATATTAATGAGTATCTACGATCTGGAAGTCTTGCTCAACAAACCTACATGGAGAATCTACCGAGCAAATATCAGGAGAGTTTCTCATTCTAATTCTTTTTAATTCCCGTATTTTTAATGTTTTATTTATACAACTAATGCGTAAAATTGTTTTAAATAATTAATTGCCAAGTTTTAAATTTATAAAACTCGTCTACCGATACACGCACTAACGGGTAGAGAACCCGGTCGTATGTAGTACAGTACTTTGGGAAATCCGAGTTCATCCCAAGAGCTAAGGTTTACTAGTTTTAATTTGATTATGTCACGTTTAAAAGTGGTTTTAAGTTTATTTTAATAACTACAGAAAAGTAAATACAGTAAAGTAAAGTGATAAAAGAATTCAGGGAGAAAAGTGTGCTAACCTAACCATCTCATTACTAATGCTATGATTACATTTTACTGTGCAATGTTCAATTATAAGTTCCATTAGTGGTTCTAATATCGACAGACCCGAATTGGCATTTGAGGTCTGTCCTATACTCACTTTGTCATCCCACATTCCCTTACAATCACACGAGCAGGGTATCCAAGTTTGTAGTGGTTAATCCCCAACTATCCTTAAGACCAATCTATAATCTAAACCGATTATTAACACCCTCTAAAAGAGTTCTTGTACTTTTTAAGTATTTAATATGGCAAAGGCGTTAATGTGGTAAATTCCTACACTAGGGATAGGTGTCAAGCTACCCTAGTACCTCGTTAATCCCAGGTTCAACAGCCGAAGTCTAAAAACAGGATTAACAAGATCTAAGCCACCTTCTATACTACCAAAACACAAGGATCAATGAAAGGTTATAAGGATATCTAACAGAATTATAATTGAACAGGAAACAATAATCATATCAATAGCAGTTGCATGGTTAGGCCAGCACTAAGAGTGCTTAGACGCTCATGGTAACAGTAATGCAAGAATTAATAAAAGTAAACATGGATTGAATCGTCATTGTTCTTACAGTGAATGTTATGAATGATTAAATACAAGAATTAAGTAAAGTGACTTCTCCCTTGGACCTTCAGGTGAAATGCTTCGGACCTTGGGGGCTTGGTTCAACCCTAGGGACTGTGTTGTGAGTTGTGGAAGTGAGTCATGATGAATGAGCTAGATGAGGGCTATATTTATACTTTTTGAAATTGTTACGGCGTAACCCTTATGAGACGTTACGCCGTAACCTTGATATGTAGGCTTCCAATCTTCTAGGCTAAAATGACGTTACAACGTAACCTTGTCGCCTATGTTACGCCGTAACGCTGACTCGGATAAATCATCTTCTATGAATTTTGATTGTTATGGCGTAAAGTATGAGAGGCTTTATGCCGTAAAAGCTGTGATGACTCATTTCTTCTTTAAAATATGTTACGGCGTAATCCTTCAGAGATGTTACGCCATAACAAGCCTTGAACTCTTTACTTTAGTGCATTTTGTGTCCAAATCTCATGTCTTTTGCTTAAATGCTCACTTGGTCCTTGAAAACTAAATATAAACAATTAAGTAACATTTTCAGACATTTATAACATATTTATAAGCATCTTTATAGGGATTTTGATATTAAAATGTATTAACTATTGATGTTATCAAACACCATCATCATCTTTACCAAAACATAAACTATCTACTACAAACCGACTCTTTTCCATGTTTAAACCCAAGCCAGGACGCTTTGAACGATACAAGAGTTTCTTTGATGAATTGCAAGTACGATAGATTATCTATTTGAGCATCTAAAGACAAGGTTCATGCCAAGAAAAAAGTTTAATGTACTTGCTCAACATCTATAAGAAATCATGGAAGAGATGTTGCCCACAGATGACATCAAATAATGTCTATTTTATAGCATTATTTATCCCATGTAATTAACCCATTTTGTATGATTATTGCAAAGAATTGTTACTTAATCGTTTGTATTTGAGAATTGTAGTAATTATGGAAAGTCTATTGATCTGACAGCAAATACGCCGTATTATTCTAGACCTATACTACGTATCCAAGACTTTGACGAATTAAAAGACCATTGTCTGACTTTGAAAAATACGTCGTATCCACATCAACTATATGCCGTATATAATACTTTGGTCAACGATGAAAAAGGAACTAGTTTTACCTCAATACGCCGTATCCATCATGAAGATACGGCGTATCCGTGCCTACTCTTCACAGATAACCACAAAGGATTGAAGACCCAATATGCCGTATCCAGGAGACATCAATACGCCCTATTCACAATATAGTAGTAAAATATTCTGGAAAATATCAAACGTGGTCCTTACTCTAAGAAATCCCCAACACGTCATATCCCACATCGCCCGATACGGCGTATCGACAAGTTTCCATACCCTATAAATAGACGATCCTAAACTCAGTTTTAGGTATGCAAGTGACACCCTAAACCACCAACTCAACCAAGAGACGAATAAAGGAGCATAGAAGGTCAAAAAAGAGCCTCAAGATCATAGGAAAACTCTTGTAATCTTCGCACAACCCAATACGCGTTCGATTAAGGTTTCTTTTCTTTAATCGTTCATATATGAAACCGTATGTATTTTTACAATGACTATCGGTTGATACCTTTAGCTATCAGCCATGTTTATGAAGATCCAATGTTTGGTTTGTTTATCTCGATTGCTTAATTTATCATTGATTGTTGATTATGTTTATCAATTTATACTTGTTTACGTGCTTAAGTATGCGACCTATCATTCAACTAGGTCTAGTCCTACGTATTTAATGTGCTGTAACTTCGGTGTTGTTTGGGCGTAGGCTAAGAGTCTGGGATAGCTCTCCATATTGCAATTTATATATCTAGAATCATAGGATCACAAATATTGACCTATCCTTGCCTTTAGTTTAGTGAGCTTAGTTGATCCATAAGGTGACCTTGGTATCAACAAGTACGTTCTTATTCCATTAGTAAGGACTCAGACAGTGGACTACTAGTATATAAAGAGCCGTTAAGCAGTAAGTGAGTAAAGTCTCCATGAGCTAGGGTTTAGTAAGAGCACCATTACTAATCTCCTAAGATAGATTATAATCAAAAAATGCTTGCTTTATGCGGATGCGTCTAATTGTGACAGAATTAGTGTGTCTAGGTCTTAGGAAGAAGTACCGCCTAAGTCTAAGAATGATATGCCCTTCGAGATAAGTCAATCATTGCACTAAATAAACAAACCTGCGTTTTATCAGATTAATTCATGGTTGACCGCTCCTCTATCGTTTGTTTGTCTTCTTATGTGTGTTTATTGCTTTACTTGTCATCAAAATCTTAGGTTAGATAACTAAACCTCGTGCCAGTCTCTAAGGCTGAAACCCCCCATATCATTAGATTAAGTCTAACTTAGGTTTAACATAAATTATATTAATTTAGTACTAACATAGATAACTAAAATACTGATAGATTAGATATTAACGCTCTCGTTCTTAATGATTGACACCCTACTTACCACGAAACTCCAGCTGACCGGGTACACTGCTCGTTAAAGTGTTGTTTTTAGGTATAGTCGGCATAAAATAAATAGTAAAACTTGATACATAAAATCACACCACCTACTACAGCACATCAACGACTGAATTAAACAAAGCTTAAAACACGAAAGTTGTATATTTTTTGTCATTCTTTAACCAGAAATTTGAATCACTTAAATCCGATATGATATGAGTGAGATATCACATTTTGAATGACGTTTTAAACATATTTAGTGAACAAAAGATGTTGATAAAATGCCCAACATCACAACAAAATAGGGTATTTGGGTGGGGAAAAACAGTAACAAATACTTAAAAAACCATGCAAAATGCTATTTGACACGTCTTTGAAACGGTTTTGGCTTTGTTCTAAATATGAGGGTGCCAAATACATTTGGGTCGGGTTGAAACTAAATAGTATTTGGAACGGTTAATGAGACAATTTAACCTTGGGGTGCCATGAGTGAGGTATTTGGCTCAAGTGATAATCTTTCGTTCCCAAATAGGCATTCGTCACACTTTTATATCCCGTGCCAAATGTATATTTGCTACCAATTCATTTCCCGTGTCAAATGCGTATTTGGTACGGTTATTATTTATCGAGCCAAAGTTAGCCAGAACGGTTTGTCTACCGTGACAGTGACAAAGGTAATTGGAACGGTTTCCATTTTTCATCCCACACGTATTTCGCACATTTTTATCCGCCTTGGCAAAAAACATTTGGCACGTTTATACGTCCGTTGTAAAATTCATTTGGCACGGTTTTATCACTTCAATTAATTATTTGGCACTGTTTGCGTAATCATTGCTAAAGTGTATTTCCGTTACACTTATGTATTAGTACACCATCATATTAACCAGCCGTCTCAAGTATGACCAAATATAGTTCAATCAAAGCTAAAAATAAATTGAACTTAATTTTTATTAATCATCCATAAAATCAAGTCAACATGGTCACTTGAATACCATAAAATAAAAAACAATACGTCCAACATCCTTGTAAACCATGGTCTATAGAATGAAAAAGTCATAACTAGAACTCGATATAAATTACTAAGACGATTTATTTCCAACAGGCTCGAATAAAGCTCATCAGATCACGTCTTCATCATAAACCTTGCATAATATAATATTCAAATATTAGAAATGCGTGTATTTGGCACGATTTTTTGACCGTTCCAAAATGTTTCGTCCCAAAACCCACCTTTTCTTGTAGTGTAATAAAGATTTCTCTTATAAAAGTTCATTTAAATGCATTAGTTTGTGTACCACAATATATTTTTAGTTATTTGATTAAGTGGTCAACAACACTAACTGATGAACAAAAGTAATTGATGAACACTTTTGTTGATTAACAACTCTTTTTATTGATCAACAACACTTATTATTAATGAACAACATTGTTTTTATTGATAAACAACATATAGATTAATGTTGTCTTGTTCATATGTTAGTCTTATTCATCAATTAGTGTTGTTCATCAGTTTATCAACAAGACTGATGAAATGATGAACAAGACTAACTGATGAACATTTATGAACAACATATAGATTGATGTTGTCTTGTTCACCAGTAGTTAGTGTTAATTATGATGAGTTGTAGGATGGGGCGTAATTGGGTTGTTTGGTTCATCTATGTGTTGGACAAACGATTCAGTCATGGGAACACTGGTTGTAGTTTGTATAGGTGGTAAAAGGAAATCATATGTTGGTTTATTAGAAGATGTAACATTTCCAAACGGAAAAACGTCTTCATCAAACCGCACATGTCTCGAAATAATAATTTTATTGGAGGCTAAGTCGAGACACCGATAACCACGATGATTGGCGGGGTAACCAAGAAAGATGCAAGGTGTGGAACGTGATTCTAGTTTATGTGAAACATCAACGTGAGGATAGCAAAGACATCCAAAGACACGCAGATGTTCATATGTGGGGGTTTGGTTATAGAGTTTGGTGAATGGTATTTCATTATTAATGACGGTAGAAGGTAATATATTTAAAAGGTGAGCAGCCATATTAAGAGCTTCCACCCAGTAAGATGGAGGTATGTGAGCTTGAAAGAGTAATGTACGGATAAGGTTATTAATGGTGCGAAGCATACGCTCGGATTTGCCATTCTGTTGCGAAGTACGAGGGCAAGAAAACCGAAATTGTATGCCATTTTGGCGGAAAAGGTCATGGAAACGGGTGTTGTCATATTCACCACCATGGTCACACTGCAAAGCCTTGATGTCGACATTAAATTGTCTATTCACGTAAGCACGAAATGCGACAAAATTATCAAACAAATCAGATTTTTTATGCAAAGGGTAGACCCAAACAAAGTGTGAAAAATGATCTAAGAATATAGCATAATATTTAATTCCACTTTCACTTGGAATTGGTGATGTCCATATATCCGAGTGAATGATTTCAAACACAGAATCAACCAAAGATTTGGAATTATAAAACGGAAGCTTAGCATGTTTACCTAATTGACATGCATGACACAAAGTAGGCAACTTTGGTTTATGACATGAAATTAGATTTCCTGACTCTAAACGACGTAGCACATCGTCTCCAGGATGACCCAGGCGTCTGTGCCATGTAGTGGAACTAAATGAAAGCAATACTACTGGATTTTGAGACGAAGGTTGCTGAGTGACCGGGTAAAGGTCTCCCGTACTATCACAACGAAGAAGAATCCGTCCGGTCTGGTAATCCTTTACCGAAAAACCATAAGCATCAAATTCAACAGAAACATCATTGTCACGAGTAAATTGACGAACTGAAATTAAATTCTTAATTATATGAGGTGTGACAAGAATATGATTAAGATGAAGAGGCTTAGAAGATGTATGCAAAAAGCTATGTCCAGTATGAGTGACAGGAATAGAGTGACCATTGCCAACAAATACAGATGGATAAATGCTTGAATTGCTACAAGATGTGAGTATACTTGTATTGTCCGCCAAATGAGATGATGCTCCCGTGTCCATATTCCAGTTTGGATTTTGAAGAGTCATGGTATGAAATGCATGTGGAGGAGTAGGAGCATAAGAAACCGGAGCGGGAGACATAGCAGGTGCTCCATAATAATGTATAGGTGACTGTTGAGCCGAAGAACTAACAAATTGGATCGGTGGCTGATGGGTTGCCAAGTACACACAAGGATACAACGAATTGGTTGCACTATACATCATCATACTAGATGCAAAGTTTTTAATAAGCGGCAAAAAGCAATATTGAATTAGCTATGCAATAATCATTATGCAAAACTTATTTAATTGGCAGCAAGCATGCGTATGAAAAAAAAAGGAGAGGCTATTTAGGGTTTTTGATGGTGAGTGTTTATGGCTCTGATACCATATTATAATTGGTAAAACTTCATTGAAAGGCTAATTGATTTTGCTTGCTTACAATTGATAACAACTATCCTATATATAAGATACAAAAGATCATTCTAGAATCATTACTATGGGCTTAGGCCCAATACAAATTAATGACTAATAAATATACTTTGAATGTTGACTTGACTTGAATATTGAATGTTGACCGTTGACTTTGAATGTTGATCGTTGACTTTGAATGTTGACCGTTGACTTTGAATGTTGACTTGATTTATACATGGTTAATAAAATAAAGTCAGAGAAACTGAACCAGATTTGTCAAGCACGTGAATTTGGCCAACTTGTGTTATGAGTACAAATGATCTCTATATTATTATTATTATATATTGAACTTGAGTTATGATCTCTATTTTCCTGATAATGGTTTAACACTTTTATTGCATTATTATTATTATATATTGAACTTGAGTTATGAGTACAAATGATTTTTTTTCAGGAAAGAAGCTTCAGTACCTTGTCAGCATCCGACTGAAATGTCCTCTGCTTTTAGTCCGGTTGCCCTTCTATTATAAAAACATCTACTATCTTCCGACAGCCTTAACTTTGTTAATAACATGACTGTCAAGTCAACATGTCAAAGAGTTTGCAGACTTACTCAAGTTAACAATGAAATAACGGGTGAAAAAATACTGAAACTTAAAAGGCGGTAGTTACATGGCCTGCCACATATGCACATTGCGCAGGAAACTCATGGACAGGTAATTGTTGCCAAAGATGTTTTAGACTCATCTTGGGCTATAATCCTTCATCTGACCCGATCTTGATTTCTCCAATTTAGTTTTTTTTTTTTTACTTATTAGACAACAGATTTAGGTATCTAATTATATAATCATACATTCTCATAGCGTAGCATACAAAGGCGGATTTGACTCCAATTTTCATGTAGCAGTTTTCTTTGTTTTGGAATGAATGCAATGTTGTTTTCAGTAGGAATCCGTTAGCCATTTTGTTTTTGCGGATGACATTATCATAGTGACTTGTATTGGTCTTTAACTTGGATGTACTCGGCCTAACCGAGTTATACTCGTGACCGTATCCGACCCTTTCTTGGCCACTTTCACAAGTTGTAGTGGTACCTGTTTAAAGATGAATATTCAAATTAGGTAAGCAACTTCTGAGTAGAAGTTAAATTTGAAATTGTTATAGTTACTTATAATGCACATCAGTTACAACACCGCATGCTTCGTTTGAACAAACAATCACAACCTGTTTTTTCAATTCACCAGAATTATTGTCTTTCTTATTCATAGTCTTTTCGTCAACAA
>BQNB010181818.1:0-12557 GCA_026074375.1 Tanacetum coccineum
GCTTATCGACGTATGCCTTTTGGCTTATGTAATGCTCCGGGCACGTTCCAAAGGTGCATGATGGCCATTTTCCACGATATGATCGAGGAACCAATGGAGGTCTTTATGGACGATTTCTTGGTCTTCAGGACTTCTTTCTCCTCGTGCCTCTCCCATTTAGACAAAATGCTCAAACAGTGCGAAGACACTAATTTAGTTCTAAATTGGGAGAAATGCCATTTTATGGTAAAAGAATGCATTGTTCTAGGTCATAAGGTTTCAAAGTCCGGGATTGAGGTCGACAAAGCTAAAGTTGTTGTTATAGCTAAACTCCCTCATCCGACTTCCGTCAAAGGCGTTCGAAGTTTTTTAGGTCACGCCGGGTTCTATCGTCGATTTATTCAAGATTTTTCTAAAATCGCCCGGCCGATGACCCATCTTCTTGAAAAGGAAACACCGTTTATTTTCTCGAAGGAATGTACTGAAGCGTTTAATATACTTAAGAAGAAGTTAACCGAAACCCCAATTTTAGTTGCCCCCGATTGGGACCTACCATTTGAAATTATGTGCGATGCTAGTGATTACGCGGTAGGTGCAGTCTTGGGGCAACGTAAGACCAAACATTTTCAGCCTATACACTATGCAAGTAAGACCATGACGGATGCTCAAGCACATTACACTACAACGGAAAAATAATTATTAGCCGTGGTGTATGCTTTTGAGAAATTCCGGCCTTACTTAGTCTTATCAAAGACCATAGTGTATACGGAGCACTCGGCTCTTAAGTATCTTCTTGCTAAGCAAGATGCTAAACCGAGATTGCTCCGGTGGATTCTCCTACTCCAAGAATTTGATGTCATTATTTATGATAAAAAAAGAACGGAGAATCTCGCGGCCGACCATTTGTCTAGATTAGAAAACCCTCATCAAGGTGATCTCGATAAAAAGGAAATTAATGAAACATTCCCTCTCGAGACCCTCGGAATGATATATTTTCATGGTAATTCTAGTACCTCATGGTTTGCTGACATTGCAAATTACCATGCGGGAAATTTTGTTGTGAAAGAGATGTCGTCCCAACAAAAGAAAAAGTTCTTTACCCCTACTTGTTTAGAATTGGTGCGGATCAAGTGATTAGACGATGTGTTTACGGCCAAGAAGCCGTTGATATCCTCACGGCTTACCATAATGGACCCACCGGGGGACATCATGGTGCCAACTACACCGCTAAGAAAGTCTTTGATTCCGGTTTCTATTGGCTGACTATTTACCGAGATGCCCATGACTTGGTCACACGATGTGACGCTTGTCAACATCAAGGCAAAATCTCGTAAAAAGATGAAATGCCTCAAAATACAATTCAAGTATGCGAGATCTTTGACGTGTGGGGCATCGATTTTATGGGCCCGTTCCCGTCTTCTTGAGGGAACAAATACATTCTCGTAGCCGTTGACTATTTGTCTAAATAGGTTGAAGCAAAAGCGCTCCCCACTAATGATGCTCGAGTTGTTGTTAAATTTTTGAAATCTCTTTTTTCCAGATTTGGAACTCCTCGTGCTATAATTAGTGATCGCGGTACTCACTTTTGCAATGACCAATTCACGAAGGTCATGCTTAAGTATGGAGTTACCCACCGTCTTTCTACCGCGTATCATCACAAACAAGTGGACAAGTGGACAAGTGGAGGTTTCAAATCTTGGTTTAAAACGTATCTTAGAAAGGACTATAGGTGAAAATCGTGTTTCATGGTCCGATAAGTTAGATGATGCTTTATGGGCTTTCCGTACCGCTTTCAAAACACCCATCGGGTGCACTCCTTATAAGCTAGTATATTGAAAGGCTTGTCATCTTTCTATCGAGCTTGAACACAAGGCCTATTGGGCCTTAAAGCATTGTAATTTTGATCTTAAGACCGCGGGTAATCACCAAAAAGTTTAAATGAATGAATTAAATGAACTCCGGGATCAAGCTTACGAGAATTCTTTAATCTACAAAGAGAAAATGAAGAAGATTCATGACTCCAAGATTAAGAACCGTGTTTTCAACGTTGGTGATCGAGTTCTTCTCTTCAATTCTCGATTAAAGATTTTCTCGGGCAAGCTTAAAACCCGTTGGACCGGACCATTCACCGTTGCTTAAGTTTTCCCTTATGGTGCCGTCGAGTTATCTCAAACCGACAGACCAAACTTCAAGGTGAATGGTCATAGACTTAAACATTATTTTGGAGGGGACATACCATCGATGGTTGTCCCGGATCTCCAAACTTTCCCCATGGACCACTAAATTCAGGGATCGAGTCAGGCTTGTGACTCGGTTAACAAAAACAAGTGCTTCGCGGGTGGAAACCCATGCTTATCCTTTGTAATTGTATAATAATGAATAAGTGTGATGTGAGGAGGTTTGCCTCTTCCTTTCTCGTGTTTCGTGTTTTGTGTCATGGATTGCCTTGGATTATGAAGACTCTCGTGCTCGTGGTTTTGTCTATCGTCCACCCGATCTCCAATCCTTAGCATGCTTATGGGAATCCGATATCCTTGATCTTATTGATTTAACGTTTATCTATTAGCATAATTAATAAACGGCTTTAGATTTGCGTAGAGACCCCTTAATATTTGGATTATGCCTTGAAATTAGTATGGGGTGACAGTCTCACATTGAGGACAATGTGTAGTTCTAAACCCTGTTTTTTCACCAAAAATAGCAAAAATATGCCAAAATTTAAAATATTTCAAAAATAGAATAATTATTTTGACACGATGTTTTGTCTTTTTAAGGAATAAATTTTGACTTGATCAAGCATGTTGCGCTCTAGCTTGCCACTTAACTTGTATAAATTTAAGCTTTTGCTAGTCTTTTATACAAGAAAGCTTTAAAAAGCGAATTCCAGCTTAAAAAAAGCCAAGAGTTTGCAAATTTTCATGATAGACTTTAAATATGCTAAGCTTATTTTTATTAGACTAAGCATTCGCGGATCTTTTTATTAAAGATTTTAAATTTGCGACGAACGAGAAATGATAGAGTTTATTAGACAACGCATTCGCGGTAGTCTTTTTAGTAAAAAAATTAAATTTAGGCAAGGAACTGCAAAATGCAAAGAGTTGTATATATCAGATAGATGCTAAACATAGCGAAGTTTGGATCTCTTTAAAGCTCATATAGGTAATATGCGGCTTTTTGCTCCCAACTATCTTAATAAACATTATAAAATTGTTGAATAAATAAAGTCACCTTTATGTTTTTGGCTATTCTTATATTAACTCACTTCGTAAAAGTCGCTTCTGTGAAGTAAGAAACAATCGAGGTTTGTCAGGTTGTTGGTAACTATGGCTACCGAATCTAACGGCATGCTACGGTGACCTAGGTATTAAAATACCACAGGACTTGAAATTTGCTAATAATAATAATTTATGTAATAAAAACCGAAACCGAAAATAAACCACTACCTCTTATTCTTGCCGGCTCCAACAATTAGTTAGTCGTTTAAAGGGTGGAGGTAATAATAATAATAAAACTGTGGGCTGATAAAAGTTTACTGCCTCTTGCCGGCTCACAACCGATGTGGCAGTCTTCTAAATAAGGCACATAGTAATAATCCGAGACTGATAAAAGTTTGTTGCATCTTGCCGGCTCACAACCGATGTTGCCTTCAAAACAGGTCAAGGATCAGCGCGCTCGGATGATCCTTGACCTTTTTGAAGGCTGAGTCAACGGGAAACCGTCAGGAAATAGCAAACTTTTATCAGTCTCGTATTATTACTATGTAGCCATATTTAGAATACTGCCCATCAGGTTGTGACCGGCAAGAGAAAACTTTTATCAGCCCATCATTTTTATTATATTATTACCTCCACCTTTTAAACGACTACTACATCGGTTGTGAGCCGGCAAGAGTAGTGGTCTTATTTCGGCTTCGTTTATTACATAACTTATTATTAATATATACAAATTTTCAAGTCCTGTGGTAATTTAACTACCTATACAACGTAGCAAGCCGACATGAAATCGTTAGCATATTTCCCCACAAACACTGACAAAACAACGATGTTTACCTTACGTTTCATCAAGAAGGATCTCTAGCCGAATGATTTAACTAAAGAATCGCAAAAACCTAAAGTAACTTTATTTATTCAACAATTATATAACGTTTTATTAAGCTAGTGGGAGCAAAAAGCCGCAATTAACCTCTATGAGCTTTAAAGAGATCCAACTACTCTATGTTTAGCATCTAACTTATATAAAACTCTATCATTTTTCGTTCTTTGCAAATTTAAATTTTTTACTAAAAAGATCCGCGAATGCTTAGTCTAATAAAACATGCTTTGCATATTTAAAGTCTATCATGCAAACTTGCAAACTCTTGGCTCTTTATAAGCTAGAATTTGCGTTTTAAAGCTTCTTGTATAAAATACTAACAAAAGCTTAAATTTATATAAGTTAAGGGGCAAGCTAGAGCGCAACATGCTCACAAGAAGACAAAAAAAAAAACGATCAATCAAAATTTTATTCCTTAAAACAGACAAACTAACGTGTCAAAATACTTATTTTATTTTTGAAATTTTAAAAAGAAAAACAGGGTTACGTGAAGACAAGACAAATGCAAGTAAGATTGAATCGAAAGATCCCCCATACTAGAACTACACACTATCCTCAATGTGAGACTGTCACCCCCCATACTAATTTTCAAGCATAATACCAAATAATAAGGGGTACTACTACGCAAATCTAAAGCCGTTTATTAAGTATGCTAATAGACGTTAAATCAATAAGATCTAGGATATCGGATTCCAAAATATAAGCATGCGAAGTATTGAAGATCGAGTGAACGATGGACAAAACCATGAGCACGAGAGCCTTTAAAATCCGAGCAATCCCCAGGCAATCCTAGACATAAAACATAAAATACGAAACACGAGAAAGGAAGAGGCAAGCCTCATTACATCACACTTATTAATTAACATAATATTACTAGGGATAAGCATGGGTTGCCACCCATGAAGCGCTTGTTTTTGTTAACCGAGTTACGAGCCTGACTCGACCCCGAATTTAATAGTCCTTGGGGAAAGTTTGGAGATCTAGGAAAACCATCGGTGGTATATCCCCTCCAAAGTAATGTTTAAGTCTATGACCATTCACCTTGAAGTTTGGTTCGTCGTTTGAGATAACACGACGGCACATAAGGGAAAACTTAGCAACGCGGTGGGGAAAAAAATGGTCCGTCCAACGGGGTTTTTAAAAAGCTTGCCCGAGAAACTCTTTAATCGAGAAATTAAGAGAAGAAATCGATCACCAACGTTGTTAAACAACGGTTTCTTAATCTTGGGAGTCATGAATCTTCTTCATTTCTCTTTGTAGATTAAAAGAATTCTCGTAAGCTAGATCCCGGATTCATTTAAATTCATTTCATTATAAACTTTTGGTGATTACCCGCGGCTCTTAAAGATCAAAATTACAAATGCTTTCAGGGCCCAATAGCCTTGTGTTCAGCTCGATAGAAAATGACAAAAGCCTTTCAAATATACTACTTATAAGGATGCAACCCGATGGTGTTTTGACAGCGGTACGGAAAAGACCCTATAGCATCATCTTAACTTATCACCATGAAACACGATTTTCACCTTATAGACCTTTCTAATAAACGTTTAAACAGAGAATAGAAACCCCTCCACTTGTCCACGTTGTACCCACTTGTTTGTGATGATCCGCGGTAGAAAGACGTTGGATAACTCCATACTTAAGCAAGACCATCGATGGGAAAAGGTCATTGCAAAAGTGAGTACCGCGATCACTAATTATAGCACGAGGAGTTCCAAATCTGGAAAAAAGAGATTTCAAAAATTTAACAACAACTCGAGCATCATTAGTGGGAGCGCATTGTGGCTTCAACTATTGTAGACAAATAGTCCAAAACGGCTACTAGAATGTATTAGTTCCCTCCAAGAAGAGTAACGTGCCCATAAAATCGATGCCCCTCACGTCAAAGATCTCGGCATACTTTAATTGTAATTTGAGGCATTTCATCTTTTTTGCAAGAATTATTGCCTTGAAGTTGACAAGCGTCACATCGGTGTGACCAAGTCTGGCACTCGATAAATGTCAGCCAATTAGAACCGGAATCAAAGACTTTCTTAGCGGTGTAGTTGGCACCATGATGTCCCCCGGTGGGTCCATTATGGTAAGCCGTGAGGATATCAACTGCTTCTTGGCCGTAAACACATCGTCTAATCATTTGATCCGCACAAATTCGAAATAAGTAAGGGTCGTCCCAAAAATAATGTTTAACATCCTTAAATAATTTTTTCTTTTGTTGGGACGACATCCCTTTCACAATAAAATTCCCCGCATGGTAGTTTGCAATGTCGGTAAACCATGGGGTACTCGAATCACCACGAAGGGTAACCATCCCAAGTGTCTCGAGAGGAAATGTTTTTGTAGTTTCCTTTTTCTCAAGATCACTTTGATGGGGATTTTATAGTCTTGGTAAGTGGTCAACCGCGAGATTCTCCACTCCTTTTTTATCACGAATAATGACATCAAATTCTTGGAGTAGGAGAATCCACCGAAGCAATCTTGGCTTAGCATCTTGCTTAGCAAGAAGATACTTTAGAGTCGAATGGTCCGTATACACTATGGTCTTCGATAAGACTAAGTAAGGCCGGAATTTTTCAAAAGCATACACCACGGCTAATAATTCTTTTTCCGTTGTAGTGTAATGTGCTTGAGCATCCGTCATGGTCTTACTTGCATAGTGTATAAGCTGAAAATGTTTGGTCTTACATTGCCCCAAGACTGCACCTACCACGTAATCACTAGCGTCGCACATAATTTCAAATGGTAGGTCCTAATCGGGGGCAACTAAAATCGGGGATTCGGTTAAATTATTCTTAAGTATATTAAACGATTCAATACATTCTTTCAAGAAAATAAACAGAGTTTCTTTTTCAAGAAGATGGGTCATCGGCCGGGCGATTTTAGAATAATCTTGAATAAATCGACAATAGAACCCGGCATGACCTAAAAAATTTCGAACGCCTTTGACGGAAGTCGGATGAGGAAGTTTAGCTATAACATCAACTTTAGCTTTGTCGACCTCAATCCCGGACATTGAAATCTTATGTCCTAAAACAATGCCTTCTTTTACTATAAAATGGCATTTCTCCCAATTTAGAACTAAATCAGTGTCTTCGCACTGTTTGAGCATTTTGTCTAAATGGGAGAGGCACGAGGAGAAAGAAGTCCTGAAGACCAAGAAATCGTCCATAAAGACCTCCATTGGTTCCTCGATCATATCGTGGAAAATGGCCATCAGCACCAGTTGGAACGGCCGAACATTACATAAGCCAAATATGCATACGTCGGAGCAAACGTCCCATAAGGGCAAGTGAAGGTGGTCTTCTCTTGGTCTTGCGGGTCAATTAGAATTTGAAAATATCCAGAAAATCCATCTAAAAAGCAATAGTATTCGTTTCCCGCTAATCGTTTGAGCATTTGGTTCATATAAGGCAACGGGAAATGATCTTTACGAGTGGCATCATTAAGCTTTCGGTAATCTATACAAACACGCCATCCGGTAACTAGTCTTGTAGGAATCAACTCAGTATCTTCATTTTCAACTACGGTCATACCACCCTTCTTAGGCACACAATGAAACGGGGCTCACCCACGGACTATCGAAGATAGGGTAAATCAACCCGGCATCAAGGAGTTATGATACTTCCTTGATACTCATGAATTTTTAGTTTTTACTCCTTCGTTGAATGTTGAATTACCGTTTTGAATCGTCCTCACATTAAAGATTTGTGAGAACAAAAACTTATGGTCGAGACCAAAATGGTCAGAAATTTTCCATGCGATGGTCCGTTTGTGTGACTTAAGAACTTTTAAAAGGGTGGCTTTTTTGGGAATTTTGAGTTACAACTGCCAAACTACTTTACTACTACTGGTTCAAGATTGATACTGCTATTGAAGATTGAAGGAATATAAAACTCAAGTCGATTTAGTACTGCTAGTTTAGTAAAAGTTTTAGTACTTAAAAGTTATGATTAGTACTGCCATACAAAATAATAGATCATTAGTACTGCTAGTTAGTTTATTAGTACTGTTAGTATAAGAAGTTAATACTGCTTATGTGATATGCATGAGATATATTAGGAATAGATATGCATGATTCGTTTTTTTTAACCCGCATTAATAAGCTCCAATAGGGTTTCCTTAGTGTAAAAAGGAACCCTCCGGCATAGTTAGATATATCAATTTTCACAGCAAACACATATCAATTTATAGTTATTTATTCTGTAACCTAGGCAGAATATTTGCAATCAATATATTCAAGTTTAGTAATTCATTGGTTCTACATAGAATTAACAAGTCAGATTCCGCATAACTTGAAGGTATTCACAATCTAGATTCACCCATATAGTTATTGTTTGGATATATCCCAAGTGAACTAAGCATTACCAAGCACGAAGATCTGTTTAATTGGGACTTCACAAGTGGTATCAGAGCCTGATGGAGAACCTCTGAATAGAGACGAACTTTAATAACTCAGAACACTACCAATAAAACACCATGTCTCTTGAATAGCTGCACCAAAAATAGTCACCATTGAGAATCTCCACACATGGTGTCCTACTGTACAACATCCTAAACCTCAAGAAGGTGAATATACCCTTTGGAGCAAGAGGATTGAGTAGTTATATCACTAACCCATATGTAAATAGATTATGTCAAGGAACTTAAATGGAGATGGTCCTATACAATAAACAAACTGATAAAACAGGTAGTGAAACCAAAGTACCTCCAAATACAGCTCATCACGATTACAACAGACAACGTGATAAGGAAAAGCTAAAAAGCATTTTGCTTTTGGCTATTCTGATGAATTATCAACTGATGTTCCATGTAATAAAGGACGTCAAAGTCTACTGTTGCTGCTAACAAGGAATGATTATGAGGCAATGTTGAATCTAAGAAGATGTAGAAGACTGTTTTGTAGCAACAATTTGAAAACTTTTCTGTATTTGACATAAAAGGCTTAGATAAAGCATATGATAGGTTTCAAAAACTTATCAGCCTTTTAGAAGTTCATGGTGCAACTGTTCCTAATGAAATCAAATCCAAATATTTTAAGAGCTTCGTACCTTCATCATAGAATCAATGTAGCCATTGAATATGAGGAACAAAGATGGCTAATATTGGATTGTAGTATATTGAAGATCAAAACAATAGCCTAAAAATATTTTTGTGTTTAAGCCGTGATATCAAAGGTTCCTCTGGATCATCTTCAAACTCTCAGAATGTGACTTTTCTCTTTGCAGAAGATACTAGCAGCAGTAATGAAGTTGATACTACTAATAGTGTTTCTACTGCATCAGGCCATAATTCTCAAGGATAAGCCTCTTCATCATCATATACTGATGATCTAATGTTCTCATTCTTTGCTAATCAGTCAAATAGTCCACAACTGGATGATGAAGACCCTATACAATAGATCCATGATGATTGGAATGAAATGACGTAAATGACAGTTGCTATACTATTCTATGAGGGTTAAGCGATATTACAAGAAATGGAATAAAGTTAATCTCAATGGTCAAAGGAACTAGTAGGTTTTGATAAAACTAAGGTTGAATGCATTAATATCATATGAAGGGCCATTTTTGCAAGGGAATGTAAACATAAGAAATCAAGGGAACAGGCATGTGAGAAATGCAGGGTATATGAGCAGGGACAACACCAGCAAGACTGTAGCAGTGGAGACCTAAATTCAATGGATGTCCAGACAATGCTTTGATTGTCCTAGATGGGACGGGAAATGATAGGAGTTATATATGCTCAAATGAACCAACTGAGTTTGTCTACCCATGGCCTTCACTTCAAACTCCTCAGGGTCTGACAAAGAGGAACAATCTTGTTTCTAAAAACTATGGAAAAAACCATATGAAAAAACTTCAAAAAAACAGTTTTTGGATGAACAAGCGACAAAACTATTAGTAAGGCAAATCTAGAAATTATAGTTTAATCAATTAGCCTAGAATCTCTGCAAGGTCACCATTTAGTTGTTCATTCATAAAAAATGTAAGTTGTCTATAGAAGAAAATTAATCAGTCTTTAGAAATTTAAAGTAAAAAGACACAAAGTAGAACTGCACAAGAACATAAAGAATCAGTTCGATGACAGCTGAAAAAAGAAGAAAAATATGATTTAAAAGCTGAAAGCTAGTAAACAGTTTGAACATCTCTAAAACCTTAATAAACGGATTAATATCAAATAAGTTCTAAAGATAAAATTGGTCTAGGATATAGGAGATCCAATTGAATGACAAACATTCAGTGGTAAGTGAATTGTTCAATATGAGTATGATAGTCGTTCAAGTTGATGGAGATGACAATCAAACAAATGTTAGGTTTCAAAAAGGATAATGGATACATGATGTTACCTCATCCATTAACTAGGAACTACATGCCTCCTCTGCTGACCGACCTATCTTTTGCATGATTAGATGATTCTGTTTATAGGCCTACAACAAATAAGACTAGTGCTAGTATGTCTCAAGTTGAAACAAGTATCTCTCAAACTAGCAATACTAGTGTAGAAATGCCTAGAGTTGAATCTGTTAGGCCTAGTGGAGTTATCATTAAAGATTGGGTTAGTGATGATGAGGACATTTTTCAATCTAATGATTTGCAAGCAACAGACAAACCTAGTCTTAAAAGGATTGAGTTTACTAATGCTAGGAATGAATCTGTTAAACCTAAACAAGCTGAAAAACCTAGGATAATCACTCAAAATCCTAAGGTAGATAGAAGAGATTGGAATGGGAAAATGACTCAAAAACTGGGGTTAGGATTTGGGTTTACAAAGAAAGCTTGTTTTGTTTGTGGCAGTTACAGCCATCTAATAAAAGACTATGATTTTCATGAAAAGAGAATGGCTAAAAAGTCTGTTTTGAAAAATATGGGAAAGAATACTGGTCAAAGGGAAATTAGACCAGTTTGGAACAGTGCTCAGAGAATAAATCATCAAAATAAATTTGTTCCATCTGCAGTCTTAACAAGGTCTGGAAGAGTACCAGTTAGTACTGCCAAGCAAAGCTCTCTAAGAGCAACAACATCAACTAGTACATTCAGACCAGTTAATACTGCTACCCATACAAATAGAGTGAATGTTTCAAAATTAAGAACAAATGCTTTTCATAAGTCACATTCACCTATTAGAAGGCCTTTTCATAAATCAACAGCACCAAACACCAGTATTTCAAATGAAAAAGTTAATACTGTCAGAGTAAAGGGTGTTAATACTGCTGGGCAAACAGCAGTTAGTACTGTTAAGGGTAATGGGGTCACTGCTGTTAAGGCCTCAGCAGGTTGTGTTTGGAGACCAAAAATGACTAATTTAAACAATGTCTCCAAAGACAATAGTGGATCATGGGTCTCAAAAAGAGTAAATTATATAGATCCACAAGGCAGACTCAAGTCAGTAGTGGCTTGGGTCCCCAAGAGACACTGACTCTCTTACTTTTGTGCAGGGAAATCCACAACAAGCTTTGAAGAACCAAGGAATATTTGACAGTGGATGTTCCAGGCATATGACAGGGAACAAGGACTTCCTTACTGATTATCAAGAACTTGATGGAGGTTTTGTTGCTTTTGGTGGAAGTGCTAGAGGTGGTAAGATAACAGGAAAATGAAAGATAAAACAGATAAGTTAGACTTTGAAGATGTGTTCTTTGTCAAAGAACTGAAGTTTAATCTTTTCTTTGTCTCACTAATGTGTGACAAGAAAAACAGTGTTCTTTTCACTGAAACTGAATGTCTTGTTTTGTCTCCTGATTTTAAGCTACTTGATAAAAGTCAAGTATTGCTTATAGTTCCCAGGCAAAGCAATATGTACAGCTTTGATTTAAAAAATGTTGTTCCTTCTGGAGATTTAACTTGTTTGTTTGTAAAAGCCATAATTGATGAGTCTAAATTATGGCATAGGAGGCTGGGTCATGTGAATTTTAAAACAATGATAAAACTTGTGAAGGGAAATCATGTAAGAGGTCTTCCTTCAAAGATTTTTGACAATGACCATACTTGTGTTGCTTGTCAGAAGGGAAAGCAACACAAGGCTTCCTATAAGGCTAAACTTATGAGCTCTATTAGCCAACCTTTACATATGTTACATATGGACTTATTTGGTCCAACATCTGTTAGGAGTATCAACCATAAGACATATTGCCTTGTAGTGACTGATGACTTTAGCAGGTTTAGCTGGGTTTTCTTCTTAGCCTCTAAGGATGAGACTAGTAGGATTCTTAAGAGATTTGTAACAGAAATAGAAAACTAATTAAACCATAAGGTTAAAGTAATCATAGGTGTGATAATGAGACATAATTCAAAAATAGGGAAATGAATGAATTCTGTAGATTAAAAGGGATAAAAAGGGAATTTAGTGTTGCCAGAACTCCACAACAAAATAGAGTTGCTGAGAGAAAGAACATGACTGATTCGTCAGATAGTACACTTATATAGCAACCCTAATACAGATTCTGACCGAATGCCCTTGACCAAGGCAAAAGGTCAAATTCCACAAAAGGA
>BQNB010181821.1:1560-12557 GCA_026074375.1 Tanacetum coccineum
TGATGCCCGTTTACGTTAATTGTTGATTTTTAGTTTACGCGATTTAACTTAAAGTTACGCGATTTATCTTAACGGTTATAAATAAATAACCATGCAACCCATCAACACTCGACAATATAATTAGACTAGATCTTAGAAATAAGAGATTTAGTCCTTCAACTTATAAATGACTTAAATGTCAACAACATGAAGTCGAGCTAAAGAAAATAACTTGAAAGCTTGTAATCATAAAAAGTCATGAAATAACGGAATGTTACAACAACAACACAAAGAGATTAAAACATCAAGGATTTAACATTCCAATACTTGTTACCGAGTACTGAAAACGTCCAACATCAAAAGCTTTTGCGAGTAAATCTACAAAATTGTTATCTGTATGGATTTTAACCATTTGAATTAACTTTTTATCATTGTAGTCTCTTATAAAGTGATGTCTAATCTCTATATGTTTTGTTTTAGAATGAAACACATGATTTTTAATAATACATATAGTACTGCTATTGTCAATATAAATCATGGTGCGCATAAAGTTATACCCATAATCCAGCATTTGATTCTGAATCTAGAGTACTTGACCACAACAACTAGCAGCTGCCACATATTCAGCTTCAGTAGTGGAAGTGGCAACCACAGTTTGCTTCTTGCACTGCCATGATATTAGTCTGCACCCTAAAAACTAACACCCTCCTAATGTGGATTTTCTGTCTAGGCTAGCTCCAGCATAGTCACTGTCTATATATGCCACTAAGTCAAATGGAGAGTCTCTAGGATACCAAAGGCCTAGTTTAGGTTTTCCATTTAAGTATCTAAAGATCCTTTTTACTGCATAAAGGTGTGAGACCTTAGGATTTACTTGGAATATGGCACATGTACATACAGTAAACATAATGTCTGGTCTAGATGATGTAAGATACATCAAAGACCTAATCATGGACCTGTAGAAATAAACATCAACATCATCACCATCTGAATCTTTGAGCAAAGCCTTTTCTTTATCCATTAGGGGTGCTGGCTGGCTTAACATCTGTATACTTGAACTTTCTCAAAATCTCATCAACAAATTTATCCTGGATGATAACTATTCCATCTGACTTCTGCTTTACTTGCAATCCTAAGAAGAAGGTGAGTTCTCCCATTGAACTTATTTGGAACTTGTCATGCATCAGCTTCTCAAACTCAGTACACAACTCCTTATTAGTAGAGCCAAATATTATGTCATCAACATACACTTGTACAAGTAGAATATCTTCTTTTTGTCTCTTGATGAATAGGGTTTGATCAATCTTGCCTTTGTGAAATCCATTGTCTAAAAGATACTTGGCCAAGGTTTCATCCCAGGCTCATGGAGCTTGTTGCAAACCATAGAGAGCTTTCTCCACCTTGTAGACTTTATCAGGATAGTCAGGGTCTTCAAAACCTGGAGGTTGACACACATAAACCTCTTCTTCAATCCTTCCATACAAAAAATCACTCTTAACATCCATCTAATAAAAAAGGAATCCCATAAAAGAAGCATAGGCTAAGAATAGCCTTATAGCTTTAATTCTTGGTACATGGACAAAGACTTCATCATAATCAATGCCTTCTTCTTGAGTAAACCTCTGAGCAACTAACCTGGATTTATTTCTTATTACAATGCCTCTTTCATCTTTCTTGTTTCTAAACACCCATTTTGTACCAATAGCCCTTTTTCCACTAGGCAAATCCACTAGTGTCCAAACCTTTTGTAGATGAAACTGCAGGAGTTCTTCTTACATTGCTTCTACCCATGCTGGATCTTTTAGTGCATTAGTAAACCTTTTGGGTTCTTCTTGTGACAAGAAACAGGCAAACAAACAAGTATAAAGATCTTCATGAGTCTTTTCTTCATAAATAGCACTAATGAACCCTTGTTTATCAGTAGTTACTGTCATCCTTCTTGTTTGTACATCAGACTACATATCACCAGTCACATTATCAAGAGAGTGATCTTTGTGGATTCTTGTATTTGGAGTAGTAGGTACATGATATGTGGTAGAGATGTTGCTTATATCCACTTCTACTCCATCTAAACTTCTTATGTCATTATCAGTACCAAAGAAATCATCACTTTGTCTAACAGTATTAACTGTTGGGCTAGCAGTATTATTATTTGAACTCACAGTATTAATATTTATACTGGCAGTATTAGTACTTGGTCCAGCGGTATTAACATCTTTAGTACTGTTTTCAGCATTAGGCCTCTCTTGATTATCAATTTCACTTTCTTTACATGGACCATCATTATCCTTGTTGTCACCATCTGAATCTTTTGAAGAAGAGTCAAATAGTGAGCCATCATTCCACAGTGGCATCAAGATATAGTCTTGGATAGGTCTTGTCTCCATGCTAGATTGACCTACATCAAAACTTGCTCCTTTTCCTGCAAAATCATTAGAGTTTGTACCTGCAACAACTGGTACATAATTCATTGATTATGTTAGAGCATCAATGTCAAATAGCCACTTTTGTCCATCACCTGCTATTATAGGTTTATTCTCTAAGAAATTAATATGTAGGTTTTCCTCTACCTTCCTAGTTCTAGTGTTGTATACTCTAAAAGCTTTACTAGTTGTAGAATAGCCAACAAAAAACCCTTCATCTGATTTTCCATCAAACTTTCCCGGATGGTCTAAGGTATTAAGCATTGTAACATGACACCCAAAGGGTCTCATGAAACTAAGAGCAGGTGTTCTACCTCTAAACAGCTCATAAGGGATCTTAAAATGAGGCTTAACCACTAGTACCCTATTCTGCACATAACAAGCAGTATTGACTGCTTCAGCCTAAAATGTAGTGGGTAACTTAGAGTCTGCTAACATAGTTCTTGCTGCCTCAATCAGTGTCCTATTTATCCTCTCAACAACCCTATTTTGTTGAGGAGTTCTAGCTACACTGTATTCTCTCTTAATACCTTTTACTTCACAGAACTCATTCATAACTCTATTCTTAAATTCTGTTCCATTATCACATCTGATTATTTTTACTTTCTTATCTACTAGGTTTTCTATCTCAGTTATAAATCTCTTAAGGATTCTACTAGTTTCATCCTTAGTTGCTAAGAAGAATACCCAAGTAAATCTGCTAAAGTCATCAGTGACAACAAGACAGTATATCTTATGTATTAATCTACTCACGAAAGTAGGACCAAACAAGTCCACATGCAACATGAATAATGGTTGAGTAATAGAGTTTTGAATTTTAGACTTGAAGGAGACTTTGTGTTGCTTCCTCTTTAAGCAGGCAACACAAGTTTGGTCATTTTCAAAGAATTTTGAAGGCAAACCTCTAACAAGGTTTTCCTTAACAAGTTTATTAATATTTTTAAAGTTTATATGACCAAGTCTCCTATGCCAAAGCATTGATTCATCATTTGTGGCCTTTACAACAAGACAAGTTAAATCCTTTTTAGGAATAATGTTCTTCATATCAACATTGTACATGTTGTTCTTTCTAAGAACTTTAAGTAAGACATGACTTTCATCAGCTAACTTAAAGTCAGGAGACAGAACAAAACATTCAGTGTCAGTAAAAAGAACACTGTTCTTTTTGTCACACATATGTGAGACACTAAAAAGGTTAAACTTAAGCTCCTTGACAAAGTACACATCTTCAAAATCAAGCTTACCAGTTCTGATTATTCCTTTTCCAGTAATCTTACCAACTTTAGTTCCTCCCCCAAATGCAACATATCCTCCATCAAACTCCTTGAAGTTAGTGAGGAAGGATATATTTCCTGTCATATGCCTAGAACATCCACTGTCAAAATATCCTTGGTCTTTTAACTGCTTGTGTGAATGACCTTGCACATGAAATAAGGACATTAGTTTTCTTCTGGGATCCAAGTCATTACAGACTTAAATTTGCCTCGTGCATCAATGTAAGTATGTTTCTTCAAAACAATTGATGCATTGTCAAGTTTGATTACTCTCCAAACCCAACATGCTGAGGCCTTTACACCTTTGCCCTTATTTGCCCTGACAGCATTTAGTACTGCTGAATTTGGTCTAGCAGTATTAACTTTTTGGGAAAAGTTTATGTTATTGTATGTTGTTCTTCTTTGAAAGGACCTTCTGGTTGACTTGGGGTTAACAGGCCTAACAATATTAACAGGTTTTAGGCCAGTTCTGGTTAACACTACTTTTGGAACTGTGTTCCTTTGAGTACCTGGGTGAGATCTATTAGCAGAATGATTCACCCTTAAGTGATTAGTCCCATTTACCATCCTTTCCCTCTGATGGTATTTGCACCTAGCCTGCAAATGATTAAAACTTCCACAAGCATAACAAGCTTTGTTGTATATGACAAAGTTACTACCTAGTTGATGGGATTTCAGGTTATTCCAATTTCTCTGGTTACCCCTAGGTCTTTGTATTCTGTACATCTCAGTATATTTGACTGGTCTTCGAGCAGGTTTGTTATTTTGTTTAGGTATTTCTACTTCTACCTTATCCATACTAGGTTCAACAGTCTTTCTCTCTATCTCAGAAGGAGATTCAACCTCATCCTCTCCTTCTGATTCCCAGTCCTCAATGAGTGGTGCATCATTGTTTTCTTTAACAGGTTCAGATATTTTTACACTAGATGTCTGAGTCACCACTTCAATGGGCTTAACTCCATAGCTTTCAACACTGGGCTCAGCAAACTCTGGTAAGCCAGTGTGGGACAAGTCAATTCTTGGAGGTGAAAACATTCCAGTGTGAGGAGGTGGGACAGCATTGTAGCTTACATATCCC
This sequence comes from Tanacetum coccineum, assembly GCA_026074375.1. Classification (NCBI taxonomy): domain Eukaryota; kingdom Viridiplantae; phylum Streptophyta; class Magnoliopsida; order Asterales; family Asteraceae; genus Tanacetum; species Tanacetum coccineum. The sequence continues at coordinate 6,315 of BQNB010181821.1, forward strand.
AAACCTCTCTTACTTTTATCAGAAATTTAGCTTCCAATCAACTTGTCCAAGCTTTGAGACGCATTTTCAAATTTCTTAAGTTTAATCTCAATGTCATCCTTTTCTTTGCTAATCTTTTCTAGCTTACTTTTAAGGACAGCTATTTCAGAGTCTTTAATTAAAATATCCCTTTTTAATACAGCAATATTTTCATTTAAAAGACTTTCATTCTTTCTATAATGAACTAGTTGTTCTTCTACTGAAGCTAATCCTCTTTTATAGTTGGCCAAATTACACTCAGATGTGTTAAATTCTACTCTCAATTCATCATACTGAGTTTTTAGAGTTGCATAGTTTTTCAGACAGATTTTAGAACAAGTATTATCAGTGCATACCTCTGAGTCTGAAAAAGCCATGAAGGCCATGTTTGTGGGAGCTCCATCATCAGCCATGTAGCTCTAATTAAAACCAGCTCCATCAATTGCCACCATTGCTTTGGAAGATGTGTCTTCCACATTCACTGTCCTTCTTGTGGTTTCTTGATTCCTGGTTCTGTTCTCTTAGTTCCTTGGCATTCTGCATTCTCTTGCAAAATGCCCCATCTTATGACAGTTAAAGCATTCTACTTTAGTCTTGTCATAAGCAGCAGTATCACTTCCATTAATGGTAAGCTTCTTTATAGTCTTCTGAAAGAACCTCTTAGCCCTCATACTTAGCAGTGCCAATTGCCACTTCAAATCCATTTCCTCCAGATCATCCTCATGGATTTGTTCTAGGTCTTCATGCACAAGTTGAGACCCATTTGGTTGGTTGGCCAGAAAAGCATACACAGTGGCATCACTCAAGTTAGCAGTACTAACTTGAGGACTAGCAGTACTAACTCCAAAGACAGTACTAACATCATCATTGTTGCTGGTGCTTAGAGTGGAGACAAATGCCATGTTCTGAGAGCCAAAACTTGAACTTAGGCCTGCATTTCTCTTCACTTCTTGTTCAATAATTTTGAAATTCTTGTAAAGATCATCAATAATTATTTTTTCTAGATCTGATTTGTTTCTCCAGACAACCACATGAGTATTCCATTCAGAAGGTAGAATTCTTAAAAATTTCAGATTTAAATCCTCCTGTGAAATGCTTTCGCCCAAAACAGCCAGTTGGCTAACAATCTTCTAAAGTCTATTGAAAATAGAGTCAAGAGACTCTATGCTTTGAGCACTAAAGTTTTCATACATTTGCTTCAGTAAGGTCTTCTAAGTCTTTCTGGTGGCATCATTTCCACCAAATCTTGTTGTTATGGCATCAAAAAGACTCTTGGCATCTTTGTATTGGTTGAAGGTCATCAGATGCTCATTTGGAAGAGCCATCGGAAGCATGATTCTGGCCTTCACATCATTCTTCTTTTGGATCTTTTCATCAGCAGTCATAGGACCTCGTATATGAGGAGTTGAAGAACCTTCAACAGTTTGTGCCACTGGTTTGAAAGAATTTCCATTTTCAATCACATCCCAGAGAGCATAGTCTTAGATTTGGAAATATTGTTCAATCCTAAGTCTCCACATCTCATACTCGCCCTATTTGAGAATGGGCAACTTTGCAGTAGCACTGGTTTGAATATTTTCTTGTTTCAGTGCTTCCTTGAAAAAGAGTTTTTCTTAACTGTTTTCTTCTGGATCAAAGTTTCTCAACAAGCTCTGATACCACTTGTTGATCCCTTTGATAGATCTACTTCTTTAGCTTTTAAAGAGTTAGTTACTTTGGATAAATCCAATATAACTATGACAGAAACTTTGTTGATATTAGAGAGTATGCGGAATCTACTTCTCTAATACTTTAGAAGAATTTCAATGTAACAGTAAATATGAAATGGACAATAGTATAACCAAAATGCTTCAATATTATTATGATGAATAATACAAGTACTCTTGAGTAGTACTAGGGTTTACAACCTTGAAGCTTACAAAAGACAAATACATTACATGCAAAACCTATGATCTCCTTTTATATACCAAGGAGACCTTACAAGATAACTATCAATCAAATCATTCTAATTTGATGCATATATTTCTAACAAACTAAGATATATACTTTCCATACATATCACACATTCTTATCTCTTTACTCGTCTTATCTCTTCACACACACTTTATCTCTTTGGCAGTACTAAGTCTTCAGCAGTACTAAGTGTCTTGGCAGTGTTAACTCTTCAGCAGTACTAAGTTAGTACTGGCAGTACTAACTTTACACTAGCAGTACTAACATACTTAGCCGTTTCTTGAATAACCTTGAGTAGTACTAAAATTGTATTGGCAGTACTAACTTTTCTAAGCAGTCTTAAGTTAGTACTAGCAGTACTAACTTTCTTCTAGCAGTACTAACCGGTTAGTACTGGCAGTTATAATCTTGAGCATCACTAACTCTTGGCTTGGCAGTACTAAGTATGAATACATTTCATTCCCAACATTCGTGCACCCTCATTTGGTGACAGCCCGAATAAAGATCTATCTTATTCAACTCGTGATAATCTATACACATCCTAAACGACCCATCCTATAATACATGTGCTTCCTTATAGCGAATAACTAGGTCAATTAAAACCTTTACCTTGCAGCTCTTGCAATTATTCCAACAACTCTTTCATCTCCGTAGGCGCCAAACGACATGGGCCTTCGCAATCGGTGTCGCTCCTTGTACTAACTTTATATGAAACTCTACTTCACGTCGAGGGGTAAACCTATTAAATCCTTAGAAAACACTTTGGGGAACTCACATACTACATGTATATCACATAATTTCGACTCATCTACTTTGGTATTCCTACGAGACCTCGCATTTACATTAGTTCGTTTCTCCACGAGCCTCAAGCACCTTCAAATCCACCAAAGGCATTTTAACCATCTCCTCATGGCATACTTTCTCGGCATTATACTTCACAACCAATTCTCTCATACGACTATATCAACCCTCTTATAACCAACGATACTAGATCTATAGTGAAACGAGAACCTTCTAATTCTAACAACTTAACTCATCCATTTCACTATCTCAATCACATAGGCACAACTCAAAAGATGTGAACTAACATCAACTCTAAGATCACATAATACGGATATCAAACGAATTCGAAGGACCACGATAAATCAAATAGGGTAATGCACGAATATCAAACCAAACTATGAACAAATACCAAGACTTTACATGTACCAATTTGGTAAGAATTCAAAAATCACAAAACTCAAAAGAAAATCAAACCGAATGTATGTATTGATAAGAAAAACAAACCATCGATACAACAAACGTACCATCGACGCAAGAGACACCTATTGAATAACACCACGTATCACGACCTATAAATAAAAGAATACGAACCTTGTACAAAAATCGATTTTTCACCCGCGAGAATTATCTTCCATAACTTTATATCAGTCATTTTTAAAACAGTAGAATCATATTAGTTAATAATGTAAATCATTTTAAATGTAAAAAAAATAAATTTAAATGAAATTTTCATAAACTTGTTTTAAATATAGTCTTCATAAAAAATCAAGAGATGGCTATAAAAAGAAATGTGTTGCATATTATTTGTATAATTCAATTTTAAACAAAGTTTTTGACACTTAACAAATATCTCATTAAATACAAAAATCACTTCAACATTATTATTATTTCAAAAAGGGTTTTCCATAGTGTGTTACTAATAGAAACGCATGACTTAAAACAAAAGACACTATTATCTCGAAAAGGGACTTCAAAACACCTTAAGAACTTCAACACCAAAATATCATTTGAAAACGAACACGTACCAATGAAACTCAAGAAGAAACATCACGAACCAACTAAATCGTAGAGACTCACCCATAAAAATGATCAAAGAACAAAAATCAAGAGCACCCTTACTCTTGACAAAAGAAGCAAATTGAAACGTTGAACAGAAAACATAGAACACTAGTTCTATCATGATAAAAACAAGGAATGCTAACATGAGAGTTGGGTATCTCAACGAACAATGAGCTAACGAACTAACTTAAGAATCGGAACGACAATACCATTAGGTATCCAAGATATCCGCAAACGATAGATAGAAGGAAATCTTACTATCCACTCAACTATGCAAAATACCTCCCAACATAACACATCTTACACTACCACATAACACATAACATCGATCAATGTAATCAAGATCGCAAGTCTACGTGTGTGATGCATTTATAATTATGTTGGCCACCATAATTATAATTGCATCTTTTCCACACGTGTACTTACTCCCAAGACTACACCTTTTGACGATAACACACAAATCAACACACGTATCGCATAGAAAATCTCACATAATCCTAACAAGTTGTTCCATCGAAATAACACTTACACGCATAAGGATAAAATCCTAAAACGTTAGAAAGAAGGATGAAGATTCTAAGCCCTAAATACGGAAGAATCCAAGTGAATTCACCGACGACCGCGACGTGTAGAGATAACAGATGCTCCTCCTCAATTGGCTCCTATTCCACATCTCTCGATATCAAATCACTCACAAGTCGAGATCGTACTCATAAGTGAGCAAGAAAACAAAAACACATAAATAATACCAAAAGGTGCAATTCATATTAGATACTTAAATAATGGTGAAAACCAATATATACATTTATATTATTATTATATATATATATATATATATAATATATATATGTATATATATATATATATATATATATATATATATTATTAGGAATTAGTAGACAAAATAGACAAATGAAAACTTTCAAATATATGTAAGTATATACTAGTTACGTACATGTAAACACATTGATCCTAAAATGCAACTATATGAAGGTTCCTAAGTTATAGTCTAGGCCAACCACCTAGTTCTCTATAACCATCAGCTCTGAAACCAATTTGTCACACCCTGCCAAGGCGGAAACGCGAGGCATGATCGATAGGCATCTTCACAACACATGGCGTCACAATAGAGAAAACTAAAATGACATATATTAAACTTCAAAACAAAGCATGCTATGAGAACGCCTAAACCAACATTCACCATATAGTGCAACCAATCAAAACAAAACAAATGAACATAGATTCCGCAATGCAAGCCTAGGGTCTTTCTAATCCTTCTCTCTCTAATGCTTCTATCATCACTTTAGCACACCTGAAAATGATGCTTAAAACGTAAACAAAATTGTTGGTGAGAGTTACTGGTTTAAGACACGCATATAACACCGCGATCAACAAGACATTTACGAACATATATGCATTACTATTTTCAAAGCTATTCTATCACACAATCATATCATAAATCATCTGGGGTGGATCATACCCCGCCATCCTAACATATTCTTAAGGTAGGCGTACCTCCCGCTCTAATACATTCTTGAGGTAGGCGTACCTCCCGCTTTAATGTGCACATTCTTGGGATAACACATACCCGATAACTCATACAAGGTGTACTACATGGCCTCACTAGCACATGCAGTCTTACCACAACCATAACTAGGCCATGTCGCCTTCTCAGACTCATGCCTTACCATAATGGGCCATGTCGTCTTCTCAGACTCATGCCAATTCACAATTCATATCACATAGCAATAGCACATAGCAATCATATAATGTTCGACACTTAAAAACACATATCACGGTTCATAATTCAAAAACATTTGCCTCATTTCCATCACAAAAACATAAGTAAAAGTAGGATGACTCGCTTAAACTCACTCCTTGAAACATATCTATATATGATATAAATACTTAGATAAATGTAAACATAGATAAATATATGTCAAGGAACAAATCCGCGAGAGCAATGTAACCGGAAGCAGTATAGAGTGTTCCCGAGTCGTTATGTCCCAACGAGGCTAGAGATGGATTATCGAAAAACGATTGATGAATTATGTTTGAATATGACTAGGATGTGAATATGATTGGGTACTAAACCTAATAGGCAAATGAACACAAAGATAATCAAAGAACATAAGCTAGAACAAGCATGAAAGCTAGAAATAGCAAAAACACTTAAAACTTTTACACTAAGACACAAATAAGGTCAAATGAGTTTAAGACAAATCAAATATGCTAAACTAACTCTAAATAAGCAAATACAAAAAAAAATTAAGCTAAATTAAACAAGATAAACCTAACAGTATTAACTACCAGTACTAACTTAGAGTTAGTACTGCTAGGCTTAAGTTAGTACTGCTAGCCTTAACAAAACACAATTAAACAAAAAATAAGCAAATAAGCTAAAACAAAAGATTAACTACCCAAAATAAG
>BQNB010181822.1:0-12557 GCA_026074375.1 Tanacetum coccineum
CAAAAATCCAACAACGGTACACTATATTAATTTAAAAATAAAAATTTAATACTATAAATACACAACTCATTTCATCATTTTTTTCACAAATTAAAACCACTATTCTCAATACACATTCAAACAAATTCTCTCTATACACTTTCAAAAATGTCTTACGAGCTACTTTTTTATAACTCTTCGGACGATGAAGATGAAGTTAATAGCGAGCTTACTATTTTTACAGAGGTCTGTCAAGCGGCATATGACGCGTTAAAGCCAAAAATCCAACGAACCCGAGTAGAAAGGGATCGTTACGGTGGTCATAATCGTTTAGTGGCGGCCTTTTTAAACTTTTTTTCCCCTCAAACCAACCTACAATATGAGGAAGCAACATTCCGTAAACGCGGTTTTCTAGAATGATCGAAACTATTCCCCAACAGACATTGTTTTCCGAAGGTAACCCGAATTAAAAATCCCCCCCTCTTTTTTTTTCAACAAACAACCTTGATTTTGTGCCGAGAAATAGTTGGTAATTTATTCCATCCATTAAGAAGTTTTACCTTTGTTTCTCAATTTCGTCAAATGGCATACGGAGCCGTTTCCCCCTGATGCCTGGACAAAATATCCTGCAAATGGGTGCGACGCAGCCCATAATATGTTCTCAGAAATGTTTTTTTTTGTTAAAGGCCGTCAAGAGAGTTTTGTAATGTTGGGGGGAAAGAAGTTTTTTTACGAAAGCCAATATATATTGACATAAAAAAAACTCTAAGCATTATCACGAGGGAAAAAAATATCATGGATTTTTTTTCCCCCTGGTAATGTTAGGAAGCATTTGGGATTTATACGGAATTTGGCCGTGTAAGAATATTGTCCAGTTTTGCATTCCAAGCCTCCCAAATTTTTTTTTTTTTAAGGGTGATCCAACGGGCCAAGATTCCATTTATTTTTAAAATTGGAAGCAAAGTTCCTCCCAATGATTTAATGTTTTTTGGACCAATGCGTTTCCTTTTGGTGTCTCACAGATTGAATAACGACCCGTGAAAAAACTTTTTTTAGAACGTCCAATCCTCTCCTTTTTTTCAAATGAATCCCTTCAAATCCGAGAAACCTGTGGAACGAGGCCTTTTTTGTTGTATTTAAAGAAGGAAGTGTAAAAGCTAATTAAAACATCCGGCTTCGAGGGATGTTCGCGACGTAAAGACTATTCGGATTGTCCATGGTTTAACCATGCAGTCCATAAATACATAACTATGATAATTTCATGACAAACGAGATGGCCGATATGTTTTTTTTCGAATTTTTTTTCCCGAGAAGAACAAAACCGTGATGATGCTCCCCTCCCATAAAGAACGCATGAAGAATCGATTGCAAAAAGGAAAACCTTCAGGAGATAATCAAACATAACACCCTCCCAAATCTAAAATCCTTTAAAATCCGATTTTTTTATGGATCAACTTTTGAAATCATGAAAAATCCAACAATATCCCTAGTCCATTTTTATATTTGTAATGTTTTTGAATGTAGTTATATTTGAATTAATTTAGAATGTAATTTAAGTTTTTTTATTTATTTATGTAATTGTGTTTTTTTTTTAAATTTTTTTTAATGAATTTTTACTTTTTTGTTTTGTTAAAAAAAAAATTAAAAAAAATTTATGATCGACATAATTTCCGTAAAATACAAAAATGTCGCCAGGCAGGTTTTTTATGCGAGAATAGAAAAAAAACCATGTAGTCCGGAAAAAATATAAGCCCGTATGAAGACCTTATAAGTTGCCTAGCTATAATGTAATTAGCTAACATAAGTTATTTTAATTTTTTCTTTTCCTTTTTTTCTACTTTTTTGCTTATGGGCCCAAAAAATCCTTTGGCCATAAATTTCCCTAGTTTTCCCAAGATATATCCTAGTTCCTAGCCATAAAATATAGAATGGTTTATGGCGATTATCTATTATATTGCTACTGAATGCCAAGACTGATCACGGTTTAAAAATCGCATCGAACTGACCGAAATCGAATACCGATTTGGTTCAAAACACGAGATCGAGGTCCTGACCGAAATGTTCGGTCCATGTCCGTGTCGGTCCGGTCCAGTTCGATCTTCGATCCAGTGCGGTCCAACAAAGTATAATGAAGAGTTTTGCTCAAGATCGAACCAGACTGGACCGAACCGAACCAAAGACCGATTATGAGAAAAATAATGGACTAAGGACTGGACCAAATTATATTCAATCTGATCCGTGATCTATTAAGCTCAACCCTACTATTGACTTATCCACTGTCTAGTATGACATATATCATTTGCATTTCCATGATATTTAAATAACTCATACTAAGCTCGAATATTATTTTTATGAAATAAGTAGCGACAGTTTACCTCGGATAGAAAAACGAGTTGGTAAAAATTATATAACTTGACAAACACATATTCAACTCTATCATGTACGCCCCTTGGTTCATATGCTGATTGGCTTAATTGGTTCAATTCCATCAGATTAAGCTCTAAAGTTAAAGATTTGCTGGAAGGAGTTCTTTATATAACTTGGTGGAGCGTATGGATGTTTCGTAATCAGTTGCTCTTCTCGTCGAAAGCCCCTCGTAAAGATGTTATTTTTGACGATATTGTTTCACGCTCTTTCACTTGGTGCCTTTCTAGATGTAATTGTACTTTTAGTTGGGATAGTTAGTGTTGCAAACACCCGTTATTTTTGATCTTTTTGTAATTCTTTTTCTAGCTTTCTTTGCTAGGTTGGTTATATAATTAGGTTTCTCGTTTTCTAAAAAAATAAAAAAAAAAAAACTCTATTTTTGATTTTGTAAAAAAACGTGGGATTTACCAATTGCTCTTATTTATCAAATTAGCTCAATATGCATAAATTAATTGTTAGGGGAATTCCAAGATTCTGGGGTAATACTCAAACTTTAGGGTATGGGGATTAAATTGATTTGATTTAAGCACAGGCGGACAAAAATAATGAAAACATTTAAGAAAACACAATATTCAACTTTTTTACTTAATAAGGTATTTTTCTTTATTGAAAAACATTTTTAATAAGAAACTACTTACTTACTTACTAAACTACTTACACCACGCTTCCTAATTGGCGTTTTCTTTAAGGATTCCATTGGAAAAAAGAAAGTTTTGGCTAATTGTTGGTAATTTAATAAAAAAACTAGGGGAAAGCCTCCCTCTTTATTATAATAAGGGGGGAGGTTATACAAAAACCTAGGCTTTTTACTTAAAACAACAAAGCTTTTACCTAACTATTTTTAAACATCTTTGGTCCTTCATTTGTTTTTCTTCTGTCTTTCATTTTCGTCTTAGTAAGGTTTTTGTAATCTTTCAAAATCTGTAAAAATTCCAAAAACAATATTCCCCTATTTTTGAATATTTACAAAAAAACAACTGATGGGAAAAAAAAAACAAAAATTGGCTTCTTAAAAAAAAAAAACATTTTTTTCATCACAATAATAAAGCTGCCAACACATAAAAATCTTTTTCCCCTTTTTTTGTTAATTTCATCCCAAATAGGGGGTCTTGTGCAACTCGAAAAAAAAATTAGGCTTCCCCTCAAGTTGGATGAATGTTAGATGGGCAAGTGATTGGGAAAAAACAATAAAGCCTTTTCCCATTAAAAAGTACCACTTAAAACTTTCTCATGGAAAAATCTCGGACTTTAATTGGGCTTGAAAATGGAAATAGAGTAAATGGATTTCAAGTTGCGTTACAAAGGGGGGACATGGTTTACACAACTAGTTATGGTTCATCGTTGGGTTCCCTGGACCCTTTACCTCCCCATAAACCGGATTCCACGAAGTTCTTCAATCGAAATCACATACCAATAATTAAAGGGGTGGGGGGGGGGGGGTGGGACTTTGTTTGATCCCCGATCATTTACGAAGTTTTTTATACCAGACACAAAAACGTAATTTATCGTATCTTGCTTTTGAATTCATCGGTGGAATTCCTTTGAATATCCACTTTACTCCTTCCATAGCTAGTTGGAAAAAATTAAAAATTTAAATGTTTGTGCGGGTTCCCGGGGGGGGGGGGGGGACACTTAACGTGACAATTTATTAAAAATGTTAGTTAAATTTAAATAACCACTTATGGAACCACCAAAAAAACATATCAAGAGAAGTTAAAACACCAGCAATATAAAGCATCACAATCGTCCAAGGGAAATCCAAGGGGGCGTCTATGGGGCGGGGGGACAAGCAGGGGTAAACGGCTATAAAAGCAAACCAGCAGGAAATACCAGAGGATCCATAACAAATCAGCATGGGGGACCATTATATGAAACAACCAGCAAGAACCAAGTGACCAGAAAAAAATAAAAAAACTATAAAAACCACAACTACGACCAATAAAACAGCTCAGTTAGTATTTAAAAAAACCGGACGTCAAAGGGGAAATTTAACTCGTATATGGGGAAACCAGTAAACTAACCAATCAGGTTAACCAATATATTATCCTTTTTTATTAAAAAAAAAAACAACTTCCATCAACAGAAGCCCATAAACTTATGCAAAGCTCTTTTATATTATCCACTTCTAAAAAAAAAAAACATACGTAAAGAAAAAATTAAATAGAGTAACAAAAAAAAAAAAACCTAAATCCTTTTAAAGATCGGGGTTTTTCACCAAACCACCGAATTTTCTTATCCATATACAAAATTCAGACGTAGGTCAATACAGAAGAAAAAAAAAAAATATTCAAATTCCATTTCATACCTTTGCTCAAAACATCCTTTTAAAAAAATAAAAATACCTGTTTGGGTTTTTTCTTCTTTATACTTGCTGGTTTTTTTCATTGTAAACTACGGGGGGGGGGGGGACACTTGCTGTTTGTTATCACACGTTCCACCAAAAACAGGATCCATAAGTAGATAAACTAAAAAACAGCAGAAAAACAAAAACATTTAGAAACTCGTTTACTAGATTTTTAACCCGTGGTCACAAAAAAAAAACAAGGCTATCTTCTTTCCTTCTAAATGGTTTTAAGCAAAACACTATGAATTTTTGTCAAGGTTTTGTCGGATTAAAATTCAGTTCCACATTAAAGCTGTTGGCTAAAAATTGGGTCTATTTTTTTAGATCTGTTTCCCTTATCATCAGCGGGACACTTTTTTTTTTTTCTGTAGCCAAAAAGTTTGGTTCGTTAATTCATGGTTTCTTGGTGGTTTTCTTGATGCTATTGCTGTCACGAACAAACAAAAAAAACCTTGGTGGATTCATCATTTCAACCGATTGCTGCCATTTTACACGGAAAATTAGGTTTCGGGGGAGGAAAAACCTGCCGCCTTGGTAATGATAATAAACAGAAAAAAATAAAATTTTTTATAGGAAAAAAAAAACTTTTAATTAAATCCCTAGATTCGGAGAGCACGAGGTTGGCATACCTCGTGTTAGGAAATCCAAGATTTGTAAACTCAACTAGGGTAAGGAAATAAACATTGATTGATTAAAGCACAGGGGGAAATTAGAATCTTAAAAAAAAAAAAACACAAATCAAACATTTTTTACTTTTAATAAGTTTTTCTTTATTGAAAACTTTAATTAAAAAAGGAAAACTACTACTAACTACTTAATATATACTCTCGCTCTATGCGTTTTCTAGAAATCTCATGGGAAAGGAAGTCGGGTTATTGATTGGGGATAAATTTATAACCTTAGAACGCCTCACCTCTTTATTATAATAGGAGGGAGGGGTTACAATATAACAAACCCTTTATCTTTACTTAAACAAAAAAGTTAATTCTAAATCTATTTACATATTTGGGTCCTTCAATTTTGTTTTCTTCTATCTTCAATTTTCGTTAGTTTAAGTTTGTTAATTCTTCAACTTATGTAAAAATTTCCCAAACATTAAATTTAAAAAACAATCAGCTTAATTTTGTAATTAGGTCTCTTTTAAAAATTCAATTTTTACTGTTATTTTTTACCCTTGTGGTTTACTTTTTTTTACTTTTTCACTTTTACTAGGTTATGACAAAAAGTGGCAAAACAATTTAGCTTTGCAGTTTTTTTTAAAATCCCATTTTTAAAAAAGCTAAAAAAAATGTTTTTTGGGAAAACATGTTATTGCTAGCAATAAAAAAAAAATCTAAAATTGTTGGAATGGAAAGGCTATTGTTCTTACTATAGGCTAAAATTATTTTCTTAATGCGGTTTACAAGGGAGCAAAGTTGATAAATTGGGTTAATACATAAAAAGGCACATGTTTATAGAAAATTTTGAGGGGGGACTCCTATGGACACCGTTTACTTTGCATACCGGCCATTGCGGGCCGCAGGGCGATTAGCCAATTCTTCGATTAAATGAGAGGTTTGTATTTTTTTTTTAATTGGAGTGAATGGTTTTTTTTGTGTGTTATAAGAATGTCATTAAGGATGATATTTTTTTTTTCCGTGTTTTTTGAGGTAAAAAAAACTAACTGGGGGGAACAAAAAAAGGGCTTATAAACGAGTTCTTTTTTAAAAAGTTAAAAAAGAGATTAATTAGTAAGGTTTTGTTTTTTCAAGGATTTCTTGTTCTGGCATAAAAAAAAAAAAATCAAACTAGATTAAGAATCACATACATGAAGTATTCATATCAAAACAAACCTTTAAATTAAAAAAAAAAAAATTCTGACATGTGTCGCTTTCTATCTAGGGGAAAAAAATCAAAAAAAAGCTTAATTAAAATGATGTAAGATAGCGATTGGGAGTTTATGTTTCGATGAAAAGGCTTAACCATCTTGGAAAACAAAAAAAAAAAAAATAAAAAAAAAAAAATTAAAAAAATAAAAAAAATTAGTTTATTGGCGTCTCTTTGTTTTAATATTTGTAGATGGCGTGAGCTAAAAAAACATTTGTGTGAGGTGAACCATATAAATTTGAATTATTCGATCATAATAGATTTTAAGTTTTTGTCTTGTGTTAATGTTTTGTCAAAAGATTAATAAAATGTCAGCATGATGGAAATATTCCTTTTTAAGTTAACTAGAAGCACTTTGCTTACGTAGCATTCCTAATACATGTCCGTTTCGTTATTAGCTTTAGTGCATTACTTAAATTACCAATATTGTCTTTTTCGTCGTACTTTTGTGTTGGTGTACTTAGACATGATAATGAAGCTCGTATTGTCAATTGCACCATATCATATTAGTAAAATGTTACCCTCGGACTAAGAATGGAACTAAGGGGAAGAAAGGGGTCAACAAAATGGGTCGGAAAAAAAAAGGGGGGGGGACATAAAGGGACTAGATTAGGGCCGCCTTTTGACCATCTTTTTTTAGTTTTTTACAAGGGCCCAAAAGTTTGCCCTTGGGGGGCCTAGGCTTCTTAAGCAGCTCCCGGTGTAACATTATGGCACATTAGCTGGGTCACTGGGCTCACGTTCACCAAAGCGGCGGGGACAAAAAAAACATACTGGTGTATGTTTAATCGCGTTTCTTCAAAAATATTAAGTACTTTCAGGTATTGGCTCTCGGCAATATGGGTGAAAAAATTAATATTTGCTTTGTTTGAAGAGTGCTATTTTTTCGGGGATTTATTGGCCCAAAGTTTTATTGTTTAAATTGGGGGGTAGTTTGAATTGTTGTTGGGGCTTTTGTGATTTTTTTTTTTTCATGGTTCTGGGATCTTTAAAAAACGGGTCTAATTTAAAATGGATAGTATTCAAAAAATGAGATATGACTAGTTTATAATATGCAACAAGCAAGATAGCTCGCGCGTTGCTGCGAGACATAATTTTTTGCGAATCAATTTCGAATGAGGATTGAGTGAGAATGTGTGCGCGCATTGCAGCTGGGCTGACTTGTATGCAACACATATATTTTTATTTCATTGGGCATTGCAAAAAAGTATAGGTTATTTATATAATTTAAAGTTTTATAAAATTGTACGTTTCTGACCCATGTCGTTTATTTTAAAGTTAATAGGTAGTTTATGGTGTGTTGAAAGTATATTTCTTTTTAAATATATATACAGTAAACTTCAACATTTTTTTATAAAATCGTATGTATGTCGGAAGCAGTGCAATATTGGGCTCGTTTTGCTCGCAATTTGAAGATCTTTCCGCATGTATTTTTTATCTGAATGAATCGGTAGATATATGTTATATATTTGATAAATACAGTTTATTATATTAAAAAAATCGTAATTAGTTAAAAGTTGAGGGTACGTTTTGTAAATTTTCTTTTTTTCCTATTTATATTAAACTTCAACATTTTTTATAAAATCGTGTGTATGTCGAAAGCATTGCAATATTGAGCTTGTTTTGTTCGCAATTCGAAAATCTTTCCGCGGGTATTTTTGATCTGAATGAGTCAGTAGATATGCGGTATATATTTGATAAATAAAGTTTATTATATAAAAAGTTGTAAATAGTTAAAAGCTGAGAGTCCTTTTTTATATTTATATTTTTTTAACCTATTTTGGGCCGGAAAAGGATACGTTTTTTTTGTTTGGGCTGTTATTGGGCTTAAAATGACGCCAGCTTCCAATTTTAGTATATACGAGGTGGAATTTACCCGCGCGTTGCGGCGGGACAACTTTTTTGTTCAGATAGTCCTCGTATGGTCGCTCTCTAAATGTAGTTAAATGTAGGTTACAACTTATTATTCCGTATATTTTACTTGGCTATGCAAAATTTTTGGTTATAAAAAAGTTCAAAAGGAAAATTTAAAAAATGATTTAAATTTACATGGTGTTGCTTTTTGTCCCCAGTGTTGATTTATTATTTCTTGGAAACTCAATAGTATGCTGTTTAATGGGGACCAGCAAACAAAAAAAAACCCATTCAGGGTATTATTATTACATAGCATTTACAAAAACTTTAGGTGGCAAAAAATAAACAGGGAAAATGCATCTTACAACGTTGGATAGTGCACAAAATTAGCAAAGGATGCTAGGCTATAAAGGTTTATTAAGGAAGGCTCCTTTGCGTTTCGAGGCTTTAGGTTTCATCAAAATCTATGTTGTGAAAACATTTGGAATCCAATTGGCGGGCGGGGCAGGTTCGTTATCGGTCAAACACTTTGCTGGCTTATGTATTCCTCCCTAACCTGAACATTACGGGAATTTCCCAATCTGAAAAACAAAACCAATAACACAACAAAATCACAGTAAACTTATTTAAACATTCAATAAACTTTTTACCACAGTGGCCTGAAAAATGGGACATGTCAATAAAATAATTTACTTTTTTTTATTTAATTACAAAAAACAATTGGCCCTTAAATTCATTGCAAAAGGGAATACACGTCAGATATGGGTAAACGGCGTCAAATGGGCTTGCGTTTAAAAAAAAAAGGTTTCATTTGTTTGTTAAAAACCGGGAGTCAAATGGTTCGGCTTCCATAACCGGGTATGGGCCTATGTTAATGTTTCGGCATTATTTTTAAACCAAATTTAGTATTAGTATGTTGATATTATACTATAAAAAAAAACAGGGGGGATGTATTGTCTTGTGAGGGGCACAGTAAATTTCGGTTTTCCAAATTTATAAGAAACGGGGAAAAAACAAATAAATTGTAGTTATTCTCTAATTTAAAATGAGTTGGGACCAAAACATTATTTCGCACGCTTCATATTAAAAGCTGTGTATAACTTCGTTGTGGACTTTATTAAGGGGTTTACCCATAAGAAAAAAAATTGAGGGTTAAATAAACCCAAATTCTAAAGGGTAGGGTTAGTCCTAAAAACAATCCTCAAAAGCAAAAAAAATACTATATCGCTACGAATCGGGATGAATTAGGGGGAGTTAACTTACAATATGAGTGGAACGGGACTGCTGAAAAAGGATGCACCGGCTGAAGGACACATGCCCAAATATCCCTGGTAAATTCAATTCAATGAGGTAAAAAAAAAGGTCGAACAAATATGTTTCAAAAAAATTCTTACTTTAACGCAACATAACAACTATAACTTTTTATTGATGAAAACAACTATGTTGAAAACCAATATACCTTTGTTTTACAGAGGGCAAACTTTAATTAAAGTAAAAAACACTTGAGGTTATGCAATCTTTATAATAAGTTTTAACACCCACAACAAAAATTATCATTAAAAACCCAATTTGGTTTTTTCCAAGAAAAAAAATTTAACCATTTTTTTTGTTTTTTTGCAATTCGTGAAAAGGCGTTTTGGCTAAGGTCAAAAAAAAAAAACAAATCATTCATTTATATTTCCAAAAACAAACCCTCTTAAAACATTTTTAAGAATTATATACTTTCACAGAAAGGAAAAAACAAATTTTTACTCTCCACTTGGTTAAAACCAAATAACAAAAACTTTGACCCAGGAAATTAGGGTCGAATATTAAACCTTTCCTAAAAAAAAAATTAAAGCCAAAAGGGTAATCTAAAAATTTAGGGGGGACTCATTAATTCAAATCACTAATTTATCAAAAATAAATTTTTTTAACCATATTAGGGAAAAAATGGATTAACCCAATAGTGGCAAAAAACACCATTTCGTCTACCTTTCTACACCCTGGTTAACGAAAAAAAATACCAACAAAACCCATAAAAAAAACCATTAAAGAAGGAACGGCTAAAAAAATTGTACCTTTAAAACAGCATATTAATATCAAGGGGATGGAAGTCACCTCAAACACCTTTGTTTCGTTTTGCTTTTACAGACAACCACATTGGAAAGGGGGGAGGTTAGTTCTGGAATTAATGGGGAAAGTGTTAAAAACAAAAAAAACCAATGGCAAACTTTTGATGGAAGGGGGGTTGGTTTAGCAGGGAAATGTTTGTGGGGGTAGGGGGATGGTCGGTGTGGGAGATATTTTTACATTATTAGGGAACCAACTTAGGATGGGACATTTTGGGGCCAAAAAAAAAATTAGCCACTTTTTTTTGGCGGGAGCCCCAAAAAAAACGCATTTGATTTTACGACGGGTCGTCGTCATTTTGCCCAAAATGGGAGTTATTTATTGCAGGTGTTTTTGAAAAAAAAAAAACCCGGTTCGAAACCGGGGGCCGGGGTAACCGGTTTTGAAACCGGTTCCGGACCGAAAAAAAAAAACGGGTCATAAAATTAAAAAAAACGCGGGTTTCATATTTTTTGGAAAACCTTGGTTGGACCGCTCGGGTTTTGAACCGGTGGTTGGGAGTGACCCGTGCGTCATGGAGGGGACACGGCGGGTCTGTCGGGTGGTTTTTCGGTATTTTTCGTTTATTTTTTTATATAATATAAAAAAAAACCTTTGTATATTGTTTATATTTTGCGTGGGGGGGGAAAGTAATTTTATTTTAAAATGTTTTAATTTTGTTAATATGAAAAAACTAAGTCTTTAGCGTTAATATTATGAAAAATATTTCATGAATTATATTACATACTTTTTTCTTTCTAATATTATTGAAAAAAATATTTAAATAAATATATATATATATACTATATTTTTAATATTTATTATATTTATATATATATGATATTTTAATATTCGGGAAAAAATTAGCCCGTCCCAACGCAAATTTTTTCCCCCCGAATCATACAAAAAAGAAAATATTAAAAATTAGTCCCGCCATAACGCATCGCCCAAAAAAAACCCCCGAAACGTAAAAGCCAAAATTATTCGGGAAAAAATTAGTCCCGCCGCAACGCGCTGGTTCTTTTGCTTGTTTAAATGATATGTATTCAAATGATATGACTAGTTTATAATATGCAATGAGACCGTTATTATTTTGAGACTAAGACTTTTTTTCTTAATAAGACGATGCATAAGGCGTCAAAACATGGGAAGTCATGCATACATATGAGATAAGTCTTGGGTCAAAACTGATCTCGACATGCGGTCAAAAAAAAGTTAAGTTGAGTTTCATGGCTCATCAATTACACTTATGTTTATACGAAAAAAGACACGAGTCAGGTGTCGTCTACAAGATCATATACACAAGTACTCAACAAACTATATTAGTCAAACATGTGGTGTTTGTCTCTTAAAATAAAATAAAAAATCAGAAAAAAGTATATAAAAAGTAAAAGGATTCTGTTGTATGAAAAAACTAACCATTAAAAAAATAAAAACTTAAATTTATGAATATGTTCTGAAGAAATAGTGTTGATCATCAATAACATTTATTTATTGAGGATCACTACTCTCTCATGAGCATAGCACTAATCTAAGAATACCGGTATAGGACACCATAGGGTATATAACTTACTAATACTTTTTTTCTTCAACCTACGTGGGATTTAATGTAATAATAATATTTTTATAATAAGAAGAACAATAAGGTGCTTAAATTTACTACTGACTCATGCGCTTACTCCACTAGTATGCCATATATCATTTGCATGCTCTTTACGTAACTCGTATCAAGCTCGAATATTATTGTTATGAAGTGAGTGATTTTTTTTTTGAACGGCGACTTTATTAGAACCACTAGCAAGGAGCTAGTAAATTACAAAGGAATAAAATCCCGGATAGAAATCCGGGTTATGTCCTCTTTCGACCATCTATATTATTCTTTATGTTTCGTTTGTTGTAAATGGTAATGGTTTTTAAGACGCGAGGTCACAACCACCTGTTTCTTTACCCATTCGGTATATTGAAAAAATCAACTCTAAAACATGATGTCATCTCT